>VZTI01002660.1:1812154-1860501 GCA_013397865.1 Struthidea cinerea
TGCCAGGTCCTGCCATGCAGGGCAAAGCTCTCTAGCCGCAAGATGGTCTGCGTGCGAAGGCGGAGGCAAGGAGGAACGGGGGGGCCTCGGTATGGTGTCCAAGAAAGTTTATTTTCCTCAGGGGTTCCAGGGACCGAGAGCCCCAGGCAAAGGGTTGCTCGGCTTTTTTCAAAGGGGGTTGGACAGGGGGAGGTAACAATCTCAGGGCCAATAGGGAAGGAGAAGGGGAGGAGCCATAGGCGGGGGTACATACAATCAACCAATAAGGGAAACTTAAGGAGGGGAGAAATTCAAAGTAACCAATGGGATACCGAGGGAAAAGGAACTTTCCAGAAGGGGGAGGGGAAAAGGGTGGTGTACATCAAAGACTGACAACTAAAGCAGGGCAGATGCAATACTTTAAGGGGAGGAGTGACAACAAACTGACAATATAATAAACTGGAACAAACCAAATACAAGGGAGAAGGCGCACCGCAACAAGTCACTGCCACACACACAGAGTGAGAAACACATCCTCTCTTGAATGAAGTTCAGTGTTAGTGAAATGACTATTTTCATTCTGTTTAACCATGCCTCATGTTAGGCTTTTACTCTTTCAACAAGCTAATGCAAACAGGATGTATTAGCAGTTGCTGATGAAGTTTTCAGCTTTACATGTATTTGTAAAATCAAATCTATTCTGTCTGTGTGCAGGGGAGCATTAAATGTGTATCAAGGAATCACAGATGAGTTGCTGCTTAACCAGGAAGCTGCATCTCCTGGCCTAGAAACTCCAGGCTACAAACAAATATCTAACACGAACAGCCGCATCGAGAATTGCTCTTACAGGATAAGGCATTTTATTTTCAATATCCTAATATCTTTATGAGAAAAAAAAGTGAAGAAATTATGAAGTGATCACTACTTAGCGAAATATCATCTGTGGTTTGTAGAGTGAAGAAGATTTACCAACAATCTTGTATCATTCTCATTTCAGCTTGGAAGAAAATACCAGCTGGTGGCATGTTTTGTAATGGAAGTTCTATATTTGTTGTAAATTTCTAACAATTTGGTTATTTCTTTAAAGAATCTTCTATTAAATTTTTGTTGGTTTTCTTTTCTTTAAAGCTAAATTGCAGCTCCTTGTGCCCTCCATGGGACCTTCACACCGTAAGAAAGACAGTGGGATGATGCTGATTTTTCTGTTTTCGTTTTGCTTCTGCTTCATGAGTTCTTTTACTCAGAGTTAGGATTAAAACGCAGGAGATGCAGAATTCTTCTTCTAATTTGATGTTTATTATTTCTTATCTATGGCATAGCTGCACGGAATGTGCCTCTAAGTTAACAAGGTGAAAATGGCCCCCGAGTGCCACCTTCCAAGGTCTTTTAAAGTCCAATCTATACAATTATGGAATGCCAACTAATTTATTTTTACTTATAATCCAGTAACTAAACATTCATGTTCCACACTGCGGGTTTTTTGAACCAATACCAAAACACCGAGATTTGTGAAGAAGAGGAAGAAAGAACTAACCTACACCCAAAACCCTCCATCTTGTTACATATATCCCAGAAACCTAAATTTTTTGCATCTCTACATATTCCACCCAGTGATATAACTTTAATTACAAAGCAACAATCTCAGTGCTATTACATAATCTGGGAAGCCTTTCCCAAGGCCTCATGTCAAATGCAGTGTGCTTTTGAAGATCATTGTCTGTCAGCACTGAAAGACTGAAATTCTCTGAACCCAGGGTTCCAACAGGATGAAATATTGCAATGGCACAAAAAAAGTGCAGAGTTAAACATGAAACAATCTGCTGTAAGGAACAGAGAGCTAGAAATCTGAAAACTTCACAGACAAATTCTAGTGCTGGTGCTATTGTGCCTGTTGTCTAGCTTTGATCAAATAATTTCCATTTTTTGCCATTTTACCTATGTTAGAACAAATATCGCCAGTTCTCCCTGGTGGGATGATAATTCATGACTAGTTTGATACTCAAATAGTACTATTGTTTAGTATGGGTTATAAAAGTTTTCAATCATATGATGTTCAAACATCATAGGACGTTCCATACTCTATTTCAAAAGGTTAGTTTTTGATAGCTATAACTTTTTAAAATATCAAATAACCACCCTGAAGACTTTTTTTTTTGACAGTTGGAGCAAGAATAAAATGTTCTGCACAATCTGTTCTCTGTTTGAAAGTGTAAGTGTTGGAAAACAATTATCTGAAGATGGTAAAATAATTTTCTTCCTTTTTTTCAAGAACCATGAAAAAGGAAGTTCTAGAAACAGTTAAATGAAATCTTGGGAGGAGGGATTTGAACAAAGTAAAATAGTTTTACAGTTGAAATTAAGTATGCCAACTGTTTTACATAACAGTATTTTATAACTGATTTATGATTACTGAAAAGAGTAGCTTATGAAGACATTTTCAAAGGACCTTTTAATCTAGTTGTTCTAATAGAGTCTGCTAAAACAATTAATAATGCATATAACACTTTACTATGTTGTCATTTTTCTTTCCTAGTTAATGGATACTGCGTTCAATTTTGTGTTCAGTTACTCTGATTAATTAAGCTTTTTTGTGCCTTATTTCTATTATCATATTAAATGTTATAGTTGTTTCACTTTGGGGTAATTAAACATCCTTTTATTACGAAAAACTAATTTTTGTTTGCTTGTTTATCTTTATAAATATCCTTCTAATCCTACTTTTTTTCTCATGGAGAAAGCCAAGAGGGAAATACAGGAATGCAAATGTTTCAGAATTTACCCCCTCATTTTTTTCTCTTCATATGAACTAGAAAAGGAAGGAATTAGAGCATGATATCTTTCTTTTCTACTACCCTGTGTCTAACAATGCGTCACAAAGAAGGAAAGAAACATTTTCTATCAAACAAGTTTCTGTAGAATTTTTGTCATTAACTCATTCTTTTTTTTTTTTAAACCAAAAAATACAGGGTACTTACAGGTCTTGTCGTCTCTGTTCATGCATTGCACTGGAATTGAGACTCCTCTATACAATTTCACTGAAATTGGCTGAGAGATGTGCAGACCTATTTTTTCATGAGCAGCCAAGGTGCAAACCTTTTGCTTGTTGCATTCTGAGAATATATAGTGCACTATGAATAATTTTAGCATTTCCTTACAGGCAATGTTTGAAAAAGGCATTATTTCTGGATCTTTCTGTGATTCCTAATGCTGTCTTTGTCAGCAGCAACCATCTGCTTCACAGCAATGACGCTATCCTCTCTTCCTAGGGAGGTGACAATGCAAAGCTTTAGTATACACTATTCATGGCCACCTCTTGACTACACTTAGAATTACTTTCATGGCGTAAGACTATCCCCTGAACATGCTTGTGGCAGCATCAAGGTTTTTTCTTTAAGTTGCTTGTAATAATCTTAGATGAAATTACAGAAACATATACCCATGTATGAAAATTCATTTTAAATCTTAATATTTCCATTTATAAATAAATCCAAGTAACATTGTATTTATCTTCTTTATAGCAGACACTCTCACAATGGAAATGGTTATTGACTCAAAGATGGACCCTACAGCAAGTAAAAACCAATTGAGTCAGACTCTAAAAATGTGCAAATCATTTCCAAATCCTTAATTAAATCTTCACATAGCTAATATTAGAAGATCTTACAAATGCTATGACAACATAAAATCCTTCAGGAATGTAATAGCTGAACATAGTTTCTCTGCATATATATATATAATCATATGTGGGATTAGTGACTGAATGATGTGAACATCATGATTTATGCATATAACATCATGCCACTTAAGCATATAAAAAGATAACCAACATTACAGTTATATTGAGAATAACCAATATCAAACTTCTATGAATTCTTTAAATATAAAATTGAGAAGTGGAATTGAATGTAACAACCATGATTTTAATGGACTTTACATTTTGGTATAAGGTTCCTTTTTCCCTGTGGGGTGGATTGACCCCAGCCCATTTGCTCACTCACTTCCCCAGAGGGTTGACAGGGAGAATCAGAAAGAAAAAAAAATGAGAAAAACTCATGGATCAAGCAAAAGACAGCTCAATACTTGGGGAAAAAACCTTAAAACCACTCACCACTCCTACAAGCAGACCTGTGCCCAGACAATCTCTGAGCAATGCTTATTTTGGAACATCACTCCCTTTGTAATATGCCTCTCCCATTTTATTGCTGAGCACGGCTATTATGGTACAGAAAAGCTGTTTTAATTTGTGTCAATTTCCCTGGCTATGGCCCTGTCTGAACTGTTACCCTCCCCTGAAGGAATGACTCCAAGGAATGGAGTCAACTGGGGGAATTTCCCTAAAATTTCACTACTTGCAACATCACTGAAAACACAGTCTGGATTTTAAATTGGGGGTAAATTTTGAATAGTCTGTTTGAATACATTGATTATTGAAGTTATCTCAGTGATTAATTTTTTCACTGCTAAAATTAAACACAGGAATTAATTTCATCCTTACAAGTATTTTGCATTAGTTTCTCAATACCACAAAAATATTCACAATATGAACTTCCACAGGTTACTTCTGCATTACAGTCAGTGATTCTATTATGGTAATTTTTCAGTACAGAATATGAGCTACACTACAGATGGAAAGCCATGCGCTGTAATTCAAAATGTGAATGGATGGATTAGTAAGTTCAAGCTCTATTCATCTGATATTTTTTAAAAATTAAATTGTTTCAGACTTAAATAAATAGAAATCACCATGGGTGAACTAGAATCATGTTATTAAAAATTCTGGTATAATGGAGGCGTGTAGAAAGTCAGACAGAATGGTGAATCACACTGTGGAAATACCTTTTTCTTCTGATGCTGAAATCTTGCTTTTAAAATTAGCAATCCCTTGAAAGCTGACAGCTGCATCAACGGGTACTTTGAAACAGATGTGAATCATTATGAAGGTCTAAGAATCCTTTCCTTTTCTTTTCTTTCTTTTTTTCTGATAAATTAATAAATAAATCAAAATATATAAATTAGGGAACAAATAAGGCAGTCTTTCTAATGTTATAAACAGACTGTGACCTAAAACATTTGTTCAGCACTTTATGTTGTTAACAACATCAGATTCAGATCACTGGTTCATATTACCTGGAGACAGAAAGAAAATTGGTTGAACTAATTAGGAAATTTGCAAGACAGGTAATTCATGTTTAAGACTCCCGGAAACATGCACCATGTTTCATAATAGGAGCTGAATTGCTTAGCTGGTATACAGACAATGTGCAAATATAACTTTTATTTATACAATAGAGGTGCAAAATAAATACAAATGGAAATAAGGAATCTCATGTATCAAATCAGAGACTATTCACAGTAAAATTTCATTTCTCAGGGCTTAACATATATGCAATTTATATAAATTTCTTTGGTTTTGCATAAAAAAGAGAAAGCTTATAGGAAAAATCTCTTATGCACACTAGGAATAAAGTAGATATACAATTTTTACTATATTGACTAAATTTGTCTATAGCTTTAGTTTATTGTAGAGTAATTATGGTGCAGAAGGACTTGAACATTCTGATGATGATGGGTATTTTAGGTGACAATCTAAAATAAAACCCTTTTAATTTGAAGGGAGCTTTAAATGCTTTTGTTACGATTCCAGTGTGATATGAGATGCGGAATGACTGTGACATCTAACAGTTGTATCACTTCTTGAAACTAAAAATTATTAAAGTCAATGGTAAATCTAACCAACCTTCAGTAAAGCTATTATCTGCACTCATTTCAAAGGCAGTATTTTCATTGACATAAGCAAAATCTAGATAAAGCTCCAGCAGTCAGGTGTGCTAAACTGAATTCAAGAGTACACTGTGAACCACATAGTTTTAAAAGTATGGTAAAATATGAAATACATTTGTGTATTGGGTAAAAAACCATATCACTGCATTAATACATATTTTTGTCCACTATGGAAATAGTTTAGTGTAGATATAGAAAAATCATTGCTTTCAATTATTCATCTTCTATGCCTCTGATTTACTTTCCTATTACCTGTTGCCTTTCTCCTCTGAGGCAGTTTTTGTCTGCTTTTCTAAATTCCACAAGTCCACATTTGGTAACAGAAGAAGAAAAAAACAAGTCATGATGGATCACTCATAAATATTTAATGATAATACTACTTTCCTTAGCCTTAAATTTCTGGACGTATTTATTAATTTATTATTAGACTATAATAAAAATGGCCAGATCTGCAGCAGGCTTATAGAGTAACTTATTATTGATTTGAGGTTTGACTGATGAATCACTGAAGAATCACTTTATGCCACCACTGAAATTATTGTTACCTTTTCACTTTGAAAAATGTGTATACTAGTTCTACTAATATCTCTGGTGGAGGGGTTGTTTGTGAGCTTTCTGTCTTTAAAAATTCTGCAGAGTATTTCCATCATTTTAATTTTCCCTTACATGATTTATGAATTCATGATTCATAGCATTAGATGGATGGACAGACATTCCTGACATAGTTAGCAGAGGCGCTTGTGTAACAGTCTTTTTATCTATTATTTTCCCAGGGCCATAATATCCTACGCAATAGATTTATTCATACAGATAAATAAAATTAGGACGTTCTGTTTGTCTGTAACTGACAGAAAAGTGCAGCTCACAAGACCATAACTTTGTGATCTTATCCATCTGCGGCCTTGTTTAGTTTACCAACACATCTCCTTCCTCACAAAAATGCTAAAAACAGGCAGTGGATGTTCTGCTGCCACAAACCCATTTCAATGTTCAGTTCCTTTTGCCATCAGAAAACTTCCCTTAGTATCTGTTCCATCTCCCCTGCCTCATTTTAAGATTAGTGGTTGGGCATGAAGAATCCAGTAATTCTTTTTTTGGCCACAGAATGTATTTGAAAATATCCATATTTACATTAAGAGAATATAATGAAAAATTCATCATCAGAGCAAAAGAATTCTTCCAGCTCAAGTTACATGTATGATTTCTTCTGCATCTTCATTATTCTTCCTCACTGTTGTTGATCTTAAAGACAAATAAAATTGGTATGACACAAATATTCACAAAAAATTATTGCTGACCATTATTTTTCTACATGTTTTCTTAAGGTCCTAATCTTAGTATTACTTTGGTTCATGTGGCAAATCGAAATAAAACTGGAAATAATAATAATAAATAAATAATAATAAAACTTATTGACAGGTTCAATAATTTTCCATTTATTCTTTTACCTCAAAAATAGGCATTTGTCCTTACCTAGTGTTTTCAAATTTCATAAATCCTCCATGGAAGCACTTGGGCAGTTCTTTGTGTACACTAATGTAAATTTATTTAAAACATCTCAAAAGCTTGCTTTCTCCTTTTAACCACCCTTTGCTAATTTTCTTCTGCCTGCTAAATCCTATTTCTTTTACCCATTAGTTTTTAATAATCACAAAATTGCATGCAGTAAAATCAGTTTACCACTGTAAAATTTACACCATTACATAAGTCACATTTGATTTTGGTGTAATGACAAAACTCTGTCTCAGAAAGGAAGAGTGAGCTTTCCTGCTGACTTCAGGGAGACTGAGGTTTGGAATTCTCTCCTCATCCTTAATTTCTTAGGATGAAAATTTTTCTTAATGTTCTTTACCAACCTGTTTGGGCACTCATTTATTTTGACTGAACTTCCAACACCATTTTGTTCCATCTTGAGTTGTTAATCCGTATATTTTAATCTCTTTCTGTTCAATCCATTGAACTTTTTTTGCATTAGGTATGTTGCTTCGCAGTTTATGCCACAGTACAGTTCTAAGTAGCGTTAGATGTACTGTGTGTGAAAGGCTAAGCATATTACAGTAAAATTACACACATCTGAGGGTGTGCTAGCCAGGACAAGAAGAAGCCTGGAGGTCTGGCTGCACCCTCTGTGTCCGCGGCTCTAAGGGAGAGAGTGAGCTCCTCACCCAAAGGAGCTTGTCCTAGGCTAGGCTGTCAGGGTGTGCAGGCGGAGGCAAAGAATGAAGGAGGGGACTCTCTGTATAGGTTCCATGAGCAGGTTTTATTGCCATGAAGGGATGAAGGACAAAGAGACGATTCTGTGAGAGAGTCCACAGATTTTATAGTGAGGGTAGGAAAGGCCAACGGGATGAGGGAGGGAAGGCAGGGTTGACAAGGAGCTAACCAATGGGGATAATGCAAGGGAGGGATTACAGGAGGTAGCCAATGGGGTATCGAGTAACCCAGAGATTTATAGAACTGATACATACTTAACTAGGAGAAATGAATATTTACAAACTCATACATAAAACAGGGAGGGGAAAACAAGAACCAATCATAGCAGAATATGTAAAAGACAGAACAGGGGTATTGTGGGTTCTCACGCTAATGTGGAGTGAGTTGCTTAAGCTTTGATGCCTGACCACCAGGTATTGGTATTGGTTGTACTTTCAGGGGTCAGGGTGGTTACAGCCACCTACACTGCCCACACACTTTGTTTCTGTGTGGGGGTGGGGGTGTGTGGGGGTGTGTGGGTGGAGGACACAGGTTCAACTTTAAAGAAAACAAAAAGGTTTGCTTCGTGTAACTGGGATCCACATTTTCGTAAGCTTAGAATCCCATATACTATAGTGAAGTGAAGAAAGTTTAAAACTTCTTACGTTTTCACTCTTACGAAGCTGTGTGAATGTATTTGTATGCTGTCTGCAAACATGTCTGTTGGGTGAAAGAACTGTTTATTTACCATAGAAATAGACAAAAATAGCTTTAACCTGAATTCTCAGAAGTATTGAGGGTTTCCTGACTTCACTGATATGAAGATAACTGGGGTCTAAATCTTTTGAAGGAACTGAGCCTTAGTGTACATTCACTCTTGGGTTCATGTCCTCCAGATTGCGTGTTACAAGCATACTCTAATTTGGGTCTGAATTACGTTCTCTCCATGGTCAGTGAAAAGACACACCTTCAAAGTACATTTCTTCCTACCTGTGTGTTATGTACCTATTTAATGAGAGGATAAATCAGTTTTTCAAAGTGCTCGTCTCTCTTCATTGACTACAAAGAATAACCCAGGTGATTAGGTTAAAAGAGATGTAAAATCTTCACGTTATGAAAACTTTCTGAGGGCAAGCTCAGACTGTAGCCTAAATCATGAGCCTACAAGGCCAGCATAGTCAAGGCAGAAAGGTGCTTGAGAAAAATGGCCAGTAGCTAAGCCCTACAAAGCTATTCATTCATTCCCCTGCTGGTGGGACCAGGGAGAGCAAAAGTGAGAAAAATTCAGGCATCAAGATAAAGTCAGTGTAATAAGTGAAACAAAGCTCTGTGTGCAAGCAAAGCAAAATAAGTCCTTTATTCACTACATCCTGTCAGCAGGCAGATGTTTAACCACTTTCTGGAAAACATGTGCAGTGCTTACTTGGGAAGACAAACACCATAAACAAGAATTGCTTACACCGCCTTTGTCCTTCTTTCCCTGAGGGATTACTGTTGAGCACAACATCATGGGATACAATGTGTCCCTTGGTCAGTTGGGGTCAGCTGTCCTAGCTGTGTCCTGTCCCACGCTGTTGCCCGTCTCCCAGCTGAAGGGGCAGAGTGAGAAACAGGTGTGACACCGAACACATTGGCGTATTATCAACACTATTTTAGTCACAAGTAATAAACACAGAACCATACAGGCTATTATGAAGAAAATTATTTTCCTTCCAGCCAGCTCTTGTAGAGTCTCCACAACTTATGCTATATAATTTTCATCATGCTTAGGCTTTCACTATCCAATATATCCTTGTTAAGCATCAAGCAGCTTCCTGTCTCTTCATAAATACACAGGGAACTACATCAGCCAAATCTACTAGGCTGCAACTGTGGCCATCCAGGCTGGAAAATCCTGCCTGGATCCAAAATTCCACCAGTTTTTAACACTTAGGAATAGAATTTGCAGGAAAAAACCTCCAGTTTCCCACTTCCATTGTTCCTAATGTAATATTTTTTTTCATGAGAAATTGAAAATTCATTGAATGGAGATTTTAAAACTAAAAAAGCCCTTTTCTGTTTTTCCCTTTAAATATAAAAAATACTGATGCATTTGTACAGCAAACTATATTCCATGCATAGAATAGAAGGTTGTTCAGTGAACAGAATTAATAGATTGTCTCACCTTATGAGACACTCAAATTATCTCAGATGAAAGTCGTAAGTCTCTAATAAGTTCTGTAAATAGTTTTTTTGATTTTTTTTTAGTAATATATACAACATTAATTTGGACTTTGAGTCATATTTTCTAAGTTTCAGCAACTGGTTTAGGTATCTAAGGTCTTAATTCCACTCTAGAGATGTCCTTTTCTCTGCTTGAACTGTATGCTAGTCATATGAACCTGAGTCAAAGAGGCTGATAAGCTATACCAGTTGAAATAATGAAAGCTCATTCTCAGAACTCTTAAGTTATTCAAAAAGTGAGATTTTTTACTTTTGTTTAAATTATTTCCATTCTTATACACTCAAGAGAGTGAGAAAGGACAGGTTCTTTATTTTATTTTTCTCCTTAGCCATTGGTTTACTGGTTTCAGTCTGTCTCAAGGTCACAGTAAAGGTTGCCACTATTTGACAGTGAATTATCCTAAATGAAATCAGTTGGTGACCTCAATATAACCCCTGCTGTGTATGTCCTCATCACAATTCAGAAGAGTGAAGAGACACTAAATGGACCCAGAATTTGAACTCAAGATGTTTCCTCCAAGCCTCAGTTAAGACATGCTGCACAGTAACATGAATAAGCTTCTTTATGATTATTTTCTTTGTTACTATTATTTTCCCATCATCAACATGAAAAATAATTTCTATCATTTAATAGAAGAAGAAGTTCTTAAGAATAATGGCTGTTCATGAGTTTACCTATTTAGCTTTCAATTAATCATTTTCTTCTTTAAAGCCTTCAGGTGAATTGCCAAATGTAATGAATGTACAACTTTCTGAGGGATAGTGGGTTACTTGTCCTTATTCAGATGGCATTATTTGGAATAAAGATTTTTTTATGTATTTATGTGTTGCATTTAATCCAGTGAAGTTCATTTCTCCACTGTGGTTAATAACTGCTTCTGCAATGACAAGAAGAGAGGTGAAGTAATTTTCATGTAATAGTAAGATTGTCATCTTATTATTACAGCAACAACAGTTCGTAAGAATTTTTGTCCTTGCTTTGTTGTGCCAATTCAAATCTTGTGTCCAAAAAAATCAATCTCAGATAACAGAACTTCTGCAGAGATTTAAAAATAATTAGGAGTATTTACCAGTTTATACCAGTAACTATAATAGCACAGTGATAAACCTTGGGACTCATTTACTACTCTATGCTAATCAATACTGTATTGTCCTTGTTTCATCTGGGATAGAGTTAATTTTACTGCTAGTAGCTGGTACAGTGCTGGATTTTGGATTTAGTATGAGAATAATGTTGATAACACTTTGATAGTTTAATTGTTGCTAAGTAGTGCTGACCATTAGTCAGTGATCAGGTGAACAAGAAGCTGGGAGGCAGCAGGGCCAGGACAGCTGACCCAAAATGTCCAGAGCGATATTCCACACCACAGAACACCATGCCCAGTATCTATACTGGGGGACTTGCCTGGCAGGGGCCAGTTATTGCTGGGGGATGAACTGGGCATTGTCATCAGGTGGTGAACAATTGTATTGTGCAATTTGTTTCTCTTGGGTGTTATTTCTCTTTCTCTTTTTGTTATCTCCCTTATTACTATTACTATTATTATTATTATTATTATTATTATTATTGCATTTTATTTCAATTATGAAACTGTTCTTATCTCAACACACAGGTTTTACTTTTCTCATTCTCCTCCCCATCTCACCATGGAGGGGGTGGTGGTGAGCAAGCAGCTGTGTGGTACTTAGCTGCCAGCTGGAGTTAAACCACAACAGGTATATATGTCTAAAGTCAAAAAAATTAATCACCAGACTAATTTAACATTAGGAAATGTTATTGATGCCACTACTCTATGAAAATATATTTTTTATGTAACAGAACATGCTCTAAATTATAGCCTACAATTTCTGAGTAGAGACCAATGATATCACATTGAAACATCTTCCTCCAGTGTTGGCAAAAAAAAACCCCTATTATACTTCACGCTTTCCTTGATAAGAACTTATTAATGATTTTTTCCCCTCATTCTTACATAATAATTTGACAAACAGTCATACATACACCCTACATATAAATATATGAATGCATATGAACACATATGAAGCCCTGTACATTTCACATATATAATACCTAAGCTGAGCAACCGGAAAAATTTTTAAGTGTTATGTTGACCTTTTTTTGATACATGGAAAAGTGGAAGTTCTTATGTTAACGTCGTTGCTTATTTTATTTTCACTATCTTTGCCTCAGATTTATCTCTTTTTCCATTTTCTAGAACATAAAAATGTATGTTAGTTATTCTTAAATATTCGTTAATGACTTTTTACAAGCATGCTGGATGGAACTTGTATAAACAGGCCAGAAAATCTGATGCCAGAGCCAAGGCAAACTCATGCCAAAACATTAGTCGATCCATTGGAACTGATTATACACATACAAAAGGGAGAATGCGTGAAGTGATGTATAAGGTCACTGTGACAGCCAGAAGGTAATGCCAAAATATTCCTACTGGCTTGGCTCATTCACATGTATGGGCACAGAGTTGATTCAGAGCCAAACACTCTGCATGAGCCAAACTTAACTTCCTTGGCTTGCCCACCTTCAAAGCACAGCTGTTGTGGCAAAAACAGCCCATCAGACATGAATTCATTTTGCTAGTTTTCATCTGCCATGACTTTGTAAGATGCAGCCACCAAGGGCAGAGTGCTTTGCTGCTGCTGCTGCTGCTGCTGTTCTGAGAGTAGTCAGCACTACTGAAAAGACCTGTTGGACTCACATTACCTATTGCAATGAGGTGTCAGCTTCTGAATAATAAACATGCTCCTAATGAGGTCCAGGCACCTCTAACCATGATTTTGAGAATGTGAGTAGTGATTTTGATTGTGCTACATGCTGGGGCCCATCTGGAAGCACCTGAGCAGTCTGATTTGAAAAAACCACGATCGTCTTTGCGAAGGATCAATTAAACCCAGCCTTGAATGGGACCTTCCAAAGCCAGGGTTGTCAAAATCATTAGTAGATTTTTAAATATCTTAGTCTAATTAGTTTGAGTAAGGGAGAGTGGAAACACATTGACAAAAGATATTCCAAAGTCATAATAGTTATTTTCTATTTAACTATGGTAGAAACGATAATGTTTGCCTTTGCTTGACATCCATAAACTGCTCTGTCCCCATTCCACCCCCACATCCCAACCACCCACAAAATGTTGTCTTGAGTTTCTTCTCACTTATGATATGATCCTAAATTACATAAGTTCAACAGAGATTGGTTCACACATGTGGAAGAGATGGTGTAAAACCCAGCAAATTCATTTTGGATTTTTGTTCATTGCATGAATTTTATGTTTGTATTGTTAATATAGAAATGAAGTGACAAGCGCAGAGTTTAGCATAAGCTTACTGTTAAATATAGATATAGACATTTCCCTTAATTGTCACTTCCACCCACTACATCAAATACTAATAATTTTATGAAAAATTGTATTATGACTGTATGAAGAGAATAGAACATCTTTTCCAGACAGATAAATATAAAGTACAAAATGCTGATGGCCAAGCAACATACTCTTAAGTTGATCTGGGTTTTCCTATCTTAGTCCTCCTGCACTAATTTGACGGAGGTCTCTGTAGGGGTTCTGAGAAAATTTTCTGGATGGGAAAAAAAAGCACATCACTTCTCTTAATATATCATATAGTTTTCTCTCAAGTACATATTTTTCCTCCTCTTCAAGGAAAAAATGAAAGATTAATTTATTACAGAATGTGATTTGATTTTACTGCCTTTAATTAATCCTTGGGTTATGATTAATTGATGAATAATTTTTTTATTTATGCAAGGCTCCTGAAATATTGACACATACTCTATAAACAATCCATTTTCAGATTCCTGAAGTAAAATCTTCAATAGCAATTGAAGTTAACACTTGACTGTGTTAGGATTATTTCATTGAGATCAAAACAAACTCTGCTGCATGAAAACTATCACAGAAGACCACGTGAAATTTTTTTTTTGTTAGATATAATGATATTTCGATAGTTTATCACCATTTTTTTTTGGGCCACTTTGTCTTAAAACTGCTGCCTTATTTTAATATCATGCCAAAAGTTCATAAGGCATCAAATTTAGAAATATTTTTTTAAATTATATTTTCACACATTCCAAATGCAGTTTTATTGATATCTATGGAAATAATTCAACAGAAAATCATAAAGTCATAGAATGGTTTGAGTTGGAAGGAACCTTTGAAGTTTGTCTACTCCAACTGCATGCACAGGGACATCTTTCCATAGACCAGGTCACTCAAGATCCCATCTACCTTCACCTCGAATACTTCTAGGGATGGAGCATACACAGGGCAACCTGTTTGAGTGTCTCACCACCTCACAGGGAAGTAATTTACTGAGGTTTGACTATGACTTTTGTCATAGTTCCAAGGAAGCTCAAGTCCCTGCTAGGTGGAAATGGTGTTGTCATGGTACCTGAAAATTCCTTAAAGAGATCATTCACTGAATTTGCAATAGAACACATTCTCATGCTGATGTGTAGTGAATCTTTACTGTTCATGTTACTAATGGACTTTTCCAAAAATTTTCCTCCTTGAAATTATCTTACTCAAAACACAAGTGGAAAAGTAAAGATTCAACATTAGATAAAGTTTTAATAAAGAAAACCTCCAATCACCTGAAACCACATCCATATTTTTCCCTTGTATAGAGTCACAAAGGACTTCAGAAGAATTTTTAAACCTTTTCTTTCCTGAAAAAAACTATTTGTTCAAGGTGATTCCTAAATTGAAAATGTATCTTTGTAAAAAATTACTGTTACTGAAGAGAGGCTTGGCCAATGGATTCCACCATTTGCTTAAGGTGAAACAATGGGATGAAACAGAGGATGATGCTTAAACAGAGCATATGCGGTTATTAAGGCCACAACAAAGAAGAAAAAGATGAATTTTCAATGTGACTTTATCCAGGGTTAGACATTTTGGTCACTGGGTGTGGTGAACTAGAACACACTCCTTTAACTGATGTTTCCTTCTTTCTTCCACTTGGAGGCGATGCTGTCCCTGTTGTCCTAGGATTCATGCCATGATAGATTCCTCACTTTGACATACCGTATACTAGTAAAAGAAGGCAGTCAGACTTCAAGTATGAATCTTTCATTATAGAGTATAATTATGAAAAAATTATACTTCAGAAACTAATTTAGTTTCCTAAATAGTAACTGTACTTCTTTGTCAGTTTAGCTCCAGACAAAAATCCTGAACAATTCCAAAGCTCTTTCCCAGTAAGTGAAAGTTGAAAAAGGTTTTTATGTGAAATATTTTAATCATCAGTGATCAGCAGTAGCCCCATAGCAATTAGTGTTTAAATTAGCAGAGAAGTAATTTGAAGATACTGAGGATGGTTAACTATGCTTTTGAACTTTCTCCTTCAAACATTTTTTCTGGAATAAGAGTGTATTCTGAAACTTGGCTAAATAAAAACTGAATAGGTATTGTACTGTATATATTGAATAAATGCATCTTTTATAAGGTGAAATTTTATCCCCTGGCTTGATATCAAATGCTGTTTTCTGTTTCCCAATAACAAGTGAAGACTGAACATACACACAAGCAAACAATTCAAGTCTGGTGGGATTTTAATAGGTGACTAAAGATCTGGCATTATATTTTACTTTCTACTGTGACTATACAGCCTCTATGAATGTTTTCCCTAGGCTTTCACAAAGGGGCAAAATGGAACTTTTAGCATTGGATTATTATTACGATTTTTATTATTATTGTTTTTATAGGCATCTGCTGTAATC
The DNA here is from genome assembly GCA_013397865.1 of Struthidea cinerea. Lineage (NCBI taxonomy): Eukaryota > Metazoa > Chordata > Aves > Passeriformes > Corcoracidae > Struthidea > Struthidea cinerea. The sequence continues at coordinate 1,828,083 of VZTI01002660.1, forward strand.
TTTAAGAAAAAGTAAAAAACTGCATTTCAGATAATATTATTGTGCTGCCCAACTAATCCAATCAAATCAAGAATGAATCTTCATCAAAGGATCAACACTTTACATGAAAACATTTAACCCTAGTGTATTCAGAATTCTGGGGAAAATGGGTTTACTTTTAGATATACCAAAAAAGTCAGCAGATCAAACTGCTAGGCAGTTTCTGACTCCCTCACATTACCAATGATTGCAGATTTCTCTCTGAAAAACAACTTTTCTAGCTAATTATTTAAAGTTATCAATTGAAGTAAGGGTGATTTTAGCAAAGAATTAATCACTTAAAAATCATAATAAACTACTCACATGACCTGAATTGTGAAGTAAGCTTAAGAAAATTGGAGAAAATACTGGCACTTTGTCATAAGAAAACAGGTGAAGTTATGTACAGACTGGAAGTGACAAAGGTACACACAATAAGTGTTTGAAATAATTATGTTCAGTTGATTAAGACTGGTACAAGAATTACTGATCAACAAGGATGTACTTAGTCCTGATCTAAGACTGACATGTATATGCTAGGGGCAATCCCACTTGAAACCTGCCTTGTCAATTTTTGGAATCTTTCTGTTCACATAGCTCCTGTTCACCACTTTCTTATTTGCATTTGGATCATCGTCTTCCTTTCTCTCTGAATTCTCTTTGCTAAGTGGGAAACCTCCCCACATGACAGGTGAGGAAAACCGACAGGGATCTTCATATTCTGCAGCAAGAAGGCTCCCACTGCCATAACTGACTGCTTCTTATTCTCTTCTGTGTTTCAGACTCAACCAGCACAGCTCACCTGCTTTGTTTGACAGCACTCCCTCACAACTTCAGTCTTGTTGCAGAGCTGCTCCCTCTTCCTGAACCCCCTGGGTCAGGGGCATCAAAACTGCAGGGACAGTTGTTCTAACAGCTAGCAGAGGCTTCCCTGTGGTACAACGCTGTCGTTCATGAGGATGCAAAAACCAGTCTGAGCAGACCTGCTAATCCCCCGCATTTGTATTTTTTTTTTCCCAAACTAAGGTACAAACTGCTCACAACCTGCTAGCTGTGCTAAAGGTGCCTGATTTTCCCTGATCAAGGGTTAGCAGAGAGAAAAGCTTCAAGCACCTTGTGATCAAGGACAGCTGGGATCCTCTTAGATACTGCTAGAGGCTGCTACAAAGGTTGACAGATGTTAAGGCTCCTGTGGCTATCCTTACATGGGAGTAGTGATACCTTCAGATTCCTCAGAGGATTCCTAGGAGCCTCTCAAGAATCTTCTATAAAATCAGGAGTGTAAAGAAAACCTCAAACCAGAGCCCAGAAAATCCTGTCAAACAGTTGTATCTCTTTTGTCCTATAAACCTTAAGTCTTTTTCATGGAATAAGTGTGAAATACAATAAAATGTAGATTGCACAGAAAAGAAATCAAGAGAAGTTGAAATACCTTCTCAGCTTTGCTTTCTCTTCTCAGAGAAATGTTGCAGTTCTAGGCAGATGTACAATAGAATTTCTACTTAATTTTTTTTTTCTGATTATATTTTATTTTTAGCATATTGTCAAAATACTGGTTTTATATGAAATTATGATTTTGGCTTTTTTTTTTTTTTTGAGTGATATGAAAAAGGGAGTTTGGAAATCTCTTGTGATGTGAGCGTATATAAGCCTTTACATAGGTGAGCAGTCTTACCTTTTTGCCAATTTTTTATCAGAATGAAACATTCTAATGCATTTGCTAGAAACTAGATATTAGTTTTGGTTTACTGAAAATGAATTAATTGGTATCTTCCATTTTTACATTAAGCTCTTTATCATGGATTCATTGTTGTCATAGCATGAAAGCAACAGAAGACAAAGAGAATAGCCTGAGAAAATGAGGAAGTGGATGTAGTGGGCATTGTTTTTGAGGGAATGCATCTGATGATTGTCCTAGAGGAATGAGAAAGTAGTGCTCTGCCAAAAAATTCTCTAACATAGATTTCCAGCAGTGAGTTTGGAGTCAGAAAGGACCACTCTGCTACATACAGAATTCTTCTCCTTGGGCAGAGAATGAGAGCATGGATTATATATGACAGGTACATAGATGCATTGCTTAATCTTCTTGAGGGTGCTCAGATACAGCAATGGGAAAATTGAACACAGGAGCTTACACAGCACAGCCTTTCCTCACAATCTGATACCTGAATAGTTAATGACTACCAGAGAAAGGAGGGAAGTCTATATACTGGGAATCTAGTTTCCAGGAAGACAGATGAAATTGTGATGAAGAAAAATTGGAAAGCAGACTGATTTGTAATTTATTACACAGCTAAAAAATGAAACTACAGAAAACGAAAGTAGACACATTAGAAATATAAAATAGAATTTGTATAGAATTTACAGTAGTGCAAAAAAAATGAGATAGGCATGACCATTCTTTCTCTTCCAATATATTTTCCATGTAATCAAAGCACAGTGTGTGATTAAAAGCAAGTTTACACTTACTTTTGAAATATTTATTGTATTTGTACTTCCATGACAAATATATATGACTCACAACAGATATACATGTATAAAATGTGAATATAGTGAGAAAGTTAAACTTTTGTAATGAACATCCATTGTGAATATAATATGATGGTAAAATAAATTCATTCAAATTGCATATATTAGAACTCTTGAATGAAAAACATTTCAATAGTGTTTTCTGACTATTGAAAGGAAAGAGTGCAGTACTGTGTTTCATTTACAGGAAGGGGTGCACAAACTCTGTTAACAGTTAAAGGTGTTTTTTTACTTACGACATCAAGTGTTATTGAGATCTGAAAAGTCACCTGTTGACAATGGTAGCATATTTCAACAATTATTGTTGTAAAAGTGAATTATTTACCTAATGAATTAAAATTACAAATGGCTCAGGGCTGAGCCTAAAAGGGAATGTAGAGCCTACAGTTAAAAAAAAAAAAAAAAAAAAAAAAAAAAAAAAAAAAAAAAAAAAAAAATTAAAAAGAAAAAAAAAAGATATGTAATAAAATTTGGTTTCCTATTTATGTTTATTTACACTGGATGGAAAGAGGAAGATGTATAAAGCTCAGTTCACAGCATCCTGAGTCCTGCAGATAGAAATGGCTGAATCATCCTGGTACAAGAATACAAGTATGGCTGAGTTTTTGGACCTCACCTGTGGCTGCAAACTGAAGTTTGGGATTCAAAAACTAAAACTTTTTCTTACATCTGCAAACCTAAGCTACCATTTATAAAAAGGTTCATGATTTAATTCAGAAAGTTTGTGGGAAAACAAGAAGCAAGCTTTCAAATAAAAGCTTCATGGCTACAAAAGGGAAACCTACATTGGCTTCCTTCTTGGACCAGACAATGACCATCTCTCCTGCAGAATGCTCAGACAGTATCTGGAAATAGTGCAGTCAGGGTTTGTGCAATTTGTTCATCCTTCCTGAAAAAGATGTTACTCTGCAAACAATTAATGAGAAGATCTTAATAATGTAGAACAAGTGATTTACACTTTATAGTGTAATAGCCAAGATGCATTGCTAAAGAAAAGGAGAGATTATGGTAATGGACAACATTTCTATGGAATATATCTGATTTTATTTTGCAGCCTTAAAAATAATCAGAGCAAAGAGCAGGCAACTCTCTGATAATCAGGCATCAGGTCCCATGTTTTCTTCCTCTCCATCCCAGCTGGCATTCTGTTTTACTGTATATAAATTTGAATGACATTCGTAATCCACCATCATGGCCTTGAGATATTCTATTATCTGTTGCTTCATAACCAGGTTCTCCAGTGAATTGATCCCTATTATTTTAAATCCATGTTACCGGTTCTCCTCTTCATTTTAGATTTGCCTTCAAAATCCATTTTTGAGCATCAGCTCATCTTCTTTATCAATAATTAAATAAATTATTTATTCACATGATTTCTTTCATAGTTCATCAGTTTTTCATTTCCCTTTATGTTGGAAGTCCAGCCATAGTGTGTTTATCTTAGGAGTATAGATGCAGATGTCTATCATTCTTCCCCTACAGTGTCCTTTTATGTCCACCAAGACATCAGTAATTTGTCTAGCCAGGAAATATTTCTAAACTCTAACATCTATTAAGTCTCAGACTTTAAAAAACCCAAAATGGTTTATTAGTTTTGGCTTGCTTTGAAGAAAACTAATTCAGTAGCAAACAGGAACAAGGATAGAAATCCAAGGTGGTCCAATTGCAGTATATCAATAAATTTCCACGGGTAGTACTTTTTAGCTTTCCACCCATATTTCCTAATTATGAAGCAAATTGGCATAATATGAGTAACCCTGAATCACAGAATCACAGAACTGTTAGTGTTGGAAAGGCCCTCGAGATCATCCAGTCCAACCCCCCTGCCAAGGCAGGGTCACCTGGAGCAGGTTACACAGGAGCACGTCCAGGTGGGTTTGGAATGTCTCCAGTGAGGGAGACTTCATGACATCCCTGGGCAGGTGACAGAGTGCTCTGTCACCCTCAATGTAAAGAAGTTCTTCCTTGTGTTGAGGAAAAACTTCTTGTATTTCAGTTTATGGACGTTGCTAGTCCTCCTGTGACTGGGTAGCACCAAAAAAATCTGGCATCATCCTCTTGACACCCACGTTTGTGATATTTATGTGAATTAATATCCCTTCTCAGTCTTCTCTACACTAAATCCTTTCTATCAAACAAGATAACCATAAGCATGGCTTAAAATCAATGTTTTAATTTACTACGGGCAGAGAACCAAGAGGTTGCACTCAGTCAGCTTATAGTTCAATGAGAGAATGATTTGATTAACCATAGCAACTCAAAGTTTTTCTGGCTTGTGATACTGTGCCTACTGCTCAAAAACATTGACTTCAAAAAGAATGTACTGTAACATTCGCTCTACAAAAACTACCCTTCAGATATTTAAGGAATTTTATTAGAACTCTTTCTTTGGAAGGGATGGATGCTCAGAACTTATGTTTCTGAGGAAAGATGAGGTATAATTATAGTGTTGTTTGGCTTTCAGGAAAATGGTATCAGACATCATGAGAGTTACCAAAGAATCATTACACTTGAGAGGAAATGTATGAACATTAGATTTAATAATCAGCTGAGGGCATAATATTTTCAGTCCTAGTTGCTTTGAAAGCAGTTCATGATGAAACCTGACTCACAAGATGTGTTGTCTTGTGTATTTCCATGACAATTTATAAAGAAATCACATCCAATTTTCCTCTAAGGCTTTGTGATCTGTGGGGCTGTGGCAATGCTTTTGGTCTGCAAATCAGTATCTAGTTACAGGACTGCAAGGTCATGGATATTATCCTGTTCTAAAAAGACATATACATGAAAAAGTTCTTTCAAAAGCTGATAATAGTGTTCAAACACTAAAGAAACATCAAAGCACAGAGATGGTCTAGAAGGTGATTCTATATGCAGATTAATATTGCAGACATCAGAGATTTTGGATGAGAATCTACTGTTTTCCTGGTCCACTGAAATTAACAAAATTGCACAGCTTTCAGGTGGTAAATATTAAGTGATGACATCTTTAAGACATCAAAGCAATACATGGAACAATGAGAAGTTTGCTGGAAGAGGATAAAAAAATTACTTAAATAATTATATTCTAACCTATATTGCTTCACATAGTATAATAACTGTAAATAGTAAGAGGATAAGATTTGTGTGTTTGCTTTTAATGTGCTTTTAAGAATGATATTCAGCTTCTCTAATTATTTTAAAAATCAAGTTATGGCAGTATTGAAGTACTTTTATTCACTGTGATGGATAGTAAAAGAAGAAAAAAAATTCTGCTGCTACTACAACAAATGGGGGAAAAAAGACATCTAATGCTGTATTCTTGAAAATAAGTTACAAAATTGTGAGATTTTTAGCAGGGAAAAAAATTTCTGGATTCAAATATTTTCAGTAGTGTTCCTTTTTATCCCTCAAATTCTATATACAAAGTTATTCCTTCAGCAATTAACCTTGACAACAAACTGATTATTTTCTAAATCACATATTTTTGATATGTAATCTTGCTTTCAATATTATATAGTGAAGATGAACATTGTAAGCAAATTGTCTAGAAGTGTTCATAGTATCCTTTTAAGCAATTGAAAGTCTCCATAAAAATCCCAGTTAAAATTTCTTTAACAGAAGCTGTTGATTCCTATAACCTCACATTCAAAAGTCTGTTTTGCAGGTCACTAACATTGGCCAGAGTGCAGTGCCTGGTCCTGAGGCCGACTGGCCAGTCACGATTGCCAAATGTGCCTGCTCTGAGAGAGTGCAGCCGTTTCTGAGCTGCTCACAGGAATTGGCTTCTGGCTTAGAAATGAACGTTTTACAATGTCTCTAAGAAGAAAATTCAGTCCATCCTGAATCCTTGAGTATTAACTCATCTTTTAAAATCCAGCTTCACACAACTCTTTGCTGTCATATGAGTTCATATATACTACTTATGATTATATACGGTCACATGGGAATAAGAATATTTTTCCACTGAAAGAATTTATGACTTACATTAGATTATTTTCTGTAAGGTATAAATTTTAACAAGACCTTCATAATTGCTAGGCTATGAGCCTTATAAACACAATTAATAATAATTATAACAACAACAATAGCAATAGTAATAATAATAATTATTTAAAATAGCCTACCAAATTTCTTCATAATGACTTTTAAAAGACTATAAAATTTTCTTCAGGTGGGCTGAAATTGGTAATTATTCATTTAATAGGTATTTATTGTTGTTTTGCTATATTTAATTCAGCAATATATCAGAGTATATGCAGCTTTCTAAAAGTGAATTTTTGTTTTTGCTTTTTCTCCAAAATAATCAGGCTCAGCCTGCAAACAGCTAATCACATCCTAAAGTAAAATAAAATTCTTATTGCCATTTCAAAAACTTATTGAAAGCTTCTGATGTTTCATTTTGTTACATTTAAATCACGAAACTTTACCTTATGGCAATCAAAAAATAATTTCTCCATAATCACTGTATCCACAGCACTTAAAACATAAACAGATTACATTTTTTGCAATACAAGGTTAATTGCAATGCTGTATATTGTAGTACTACAGCTTTTAAGACACTGGGAACATAATCGATCAGACAGCACAGTCTTTCCACAAAATCTTTTTTTGGTTTCTTTTGTAAACTCACACCTTGAGAATTCTGGAACTGGAAACCTCAAAAAGAAAAAATGGGAAAAAAAAAAGCATGTTCAATTTGTTTATTACTTACTTAACTAAACATCTTCACTGTGGAACTTTCATCATGTTTAATTATTTTGAATGTTGTCCAAAGCCCACTAGAAAAAGTGAGAAGAATCTCCAATCTTTAGAATGTTTTCTACATAACATACTGGTTTTTGATTAAAAAAAAAGTTTACACAAATACGCTTTAAGTGCTGGTGTACCTTAGTTTAATGACTCTTAAACTTCAGATTAAAATGAAGATATTTTACTACTTTTCTTATTGTATTTATTTTACTGTGGTATGTTCTTGAACAGCCAAAAGGTTACACTTCGTATTTGTTTACAGAAACATAAACTAATACATTGGCTTCAAGACAATGGAGAATAATAAATCTTCATAGTGAAAATTCCAAGAATAAAATTTTAGTTCATATGTTAGAACCATGGCTAGAGTCCCAGGTGTGGGGAGAATGACAGTGTAAGTGCCTATGTACTTATGTTCAGCATTTTGTACTCACTAGAGTTCACAGAGTGAAACTGAGATCAATAAGGCTCCTGTTTCCATCACTGTGAACACAATTAATTGCCCGAATCGGCATATCTCACAACAACATAAAAACAGAAAATCAAAACAAAACATATTTACTGCTGAAGAGACAGATGAGAAAATCTTATCCCACCAAAGAGGATGTGCTATTCCTTTTTTCATTCATTGGAATGCTGTTTTGGTAGTAGGAAGCACAGTACAGAAGCCTCTCTGCTTGCAGAACCGTGATGCAAGTACAAACTAGAATGTGTGTATTAGCATATTTTTGACACCTCAGGGGCGCTACAATTTTTTATGATTGAATAGATATTAAATGGAGTTTTCTGCTCAGTTTGAAAAACAGCATCCCACACCTCTGGTTATCAATTATCTCGTGCTTCTCATGCATCCATCACTTCAGTAGCTCAGTACCAGTCAGAGCAAACTTCTTTCTGACATAATGATCATAGTGGTTTTATTGAATTCTATTGTGCTTTCTGGTTTTCTTAGTCATCAACATAGAAAAATGATGTTGTTTGATAGTTTCAAGGACACATTTAGGATCATTTTTCATTGGTCTGACTGTGTTTGAGTAAAGAAATACCCAAAATTTGAAGCATTCTGGCAATGGCATGTATACAAACATTGAAAGGAAAATGCTCTTGACATTTTCAAGGCATCTAGACTCTCATATTTTGTTTGCTTGAAAACTAAATCATTTATCCTGGGGAAAAATGTATACAGTTGGTCTTTACATTTTGTCTCTTAAAGATATCTGTTCCTGAAATAAGGTGGGGGATGGGGGCTGGGAGGGAGGTGGAGAAGAAAGTCATACTGAAGTTATATTGAAAATTAGCATTGTTTGAATAAATTCTACTAATATACAGAATCTTGCCTCTGAATTATAATGTGGATTTTGTCTCCTACAAGTAAAGAAACCAGCAAAGCCTTCCAGATCCCTCTAACATATTGAGTAGTCCCTTCATAGGAGTACATTAGAACAAATTCTATCTCTCCGCCACAGTTCATGTCTCCAGAGCAACCTAATGTACCAGTCACTACAATATTCTGTACAATTCCCACAGGCTCATTTTACAGACATTCAAGGAGAATGGCTTAAGGCATGAAAAATATAATGTGTAATCCAGAGACAATTGATGATGAGCACAATGGTATGCTTGGCTACAAGGATCATACGTGATGACAACTAAATGCACTGGACTGTCTATAATCCTTTCTTACAGTCTTTTGACAGTCTCAAATATAAAATGCACATTTTTAGTTGTGTTGGGGTCTTTTTCTTGCAGGTGTTTTTTAGCTGTCATTACTCCTTCTCGTTACCAAAATCCTAGAAAGGCTGTGTGTTTTCAATCCCTTGCTCTTAGTCTTTATTTGATTTCCACAACCAGTAGACCCAAACAAGATGGATTATAAACATCCTGTGAAGCTTTGATTCATGTTGCCTTTACACAGTGATGGCGGCTGCTCTATGGCGCAAAGAATACACCAGATTATCAAGTGATGAAAGCTCCCCATCTTCTACTGATATTAACAGTGAATCTATTTCCTGATCTGTATTACTGATCAAATAATCTTCTTTCAGTGACATTAGATTTTCTTCTCCTGAGAAATATGCATAAAATGGATTTTACTTCATCAGAGAAGTGTGATTTCAGCTGTTTCTCTGTTATCTCCATTACAAATGGGAAATGCAGTAGGCAGAATCAAAGCTAATATATGTCATGTTCTTTTTACTAAAGGAAAGTTTAACATGGTTGGAACTTTAGAGCATAGCTCAATGATACAGAAGCTGTCATATTTAAAAGAAATTTCAAAGACAGTTAAATACAGGTTACATGTGTTAGAATTGAACAAACAGTCATAAAAGAGAAAAAGGTTTCAGAAAAGTATGGTGACACAGATTTTTGGTACAAAATCGGTGTTGTATATGGGTGGTCTACAAGATCTGGGAATTTCAGAATACTTACAGGACAAACCAGTGGAGAATAGTAAAATGTGTTTTCCTCTGAATTCAAATACTCTGGGAACAAACACCCATGGTGCTGTCAGAGTGAAGGGTGTGCTTGATGGGGAGGGAGAATTGCAACAGTTTTGGCCAACTAGCTCGAGCAGCTGGTGGGCTGTGCCTGGGATTTGGCTGCATAAGCAGCAATTCCATCCCCAAGGTCTTATCTGTGGCCACCACCAATTATTTTGTTAGGATTACTAGAAGACTGGCATGTGGGCTAAGACTCTTCTTGTGCATTTTATTCTTTACCTTCCACCTTCATGTGTAGCATGTGCTTCTCTTAAGGAGCTTTTAGGTGTGCTAAGACTGAGAATAATGGTCTAGAGGTGCTTGAGGTCATATCACTGCACACCAGGAAGCAGATCAGGCCAAGGACAGCTCTGGGATTTTTTTATTCCTCTTGACACAAACTATGCTTTTTCATCTGATTATTTATTCTTCTGGGGGACAGAAGTCCAGCTCACTAGGTGAGCTACATGAAAAATGCTACTGACTCAGAAGTTTTTTGTCACACTGATAGCTTGCGTTTAGTGTATGTAAATCACTGACACAGAGAAATCAAAGATGTTACAAACTTATGTTATTGGGGGGATTTGACTTACGAGAATTTTGAATCAAATCAGTGTCTCTATCTCCCAGTTGGCTGTCCCTAGGCTCCCCTTCAATAATTTATTTTTTCCAGAATTTTTGGCTGAAGAACCACTTCTTAGTCCTACATGTTTGACTGTTTTGAATAAATCACTGCTGCCACAGCATCTGGGACTTGGCAAAACTGTCAGATATACAGCAAGGATACAACTTTGTTCTGGATAACTCATTAGAGATGTCCTGCCCCTCCCTGAATGCACAGATTTCACTAGATTAAAAAAGACAAATAATTTGGTCTGCAGTGTAAGCCTCTTGCACCAACTCACACATATCAAACTTTGTCAGTAAAAAGAAAGAAGCAAGAGAAAAAAATTTAAAAAGTTGTTAATTTAATAATTCAGGCATTTCAATCTGAAAATTTCAAAATTTGTTTCTTCCCTTTAATTTAAGTAAATTAACTCTTTTGGTATGTGTTTTAATGTCTCTGGTGTTATGCTACTTGGTGAATTTGTTCTCCCTCACTTCAATCTGTCCATGATCAAGACTCATTTCTGTCAGTAAACAGTTTTTTATGTGAGACAAAAAACTGGATTTTAGTTTGATAACCTAGTGTTTTCTCTTTCCATTGCTAAGGTAATATCTTAAATTGCCTAAGAAGAGGTCAGGAGAATTCTGGCTCCATCCATCTGTGTTTCTATCCCAACAGCTCACAAGGACTAGAGCTCTGTCCGCAAAGTATTTTATTATGATATTACTCCATAGTTTTAGAAAGCTGTATGAACACCAAAGCAACTGAAATCTGCCAGATTAAACTATGTTATTAAAATCCTCTTATTTTCCCCATATTAGCTGCATTGCAGAAGACTTTGAAATGTGGCTGAACTTCATTCAACATAAATGATGGCGATTCAATTACAAACATTTTTCAGTTACATCCTTTGGGCATCATAGTGATAGATCTTGTCTTGCATGAATAATTGTATGGGAATGGATGACATCAGTGAAGCGATGCATCCAAAAGTTACAGAAAAACAAGTTAAGTTTAGAAGGCCAGCCTCCCCACAATCTTTTCAGTAGGGAAATATTAACCAAAAATGGCTTCCACCTCTCTTTAACAAGACTTTCACATGGTGTTTGCCCATTCATGTTCAAATTACATATCTTCAAAGAAGTATTTTTTAAGAATAGTTGTGGTTTTTCATGGACAGTGAAAATATTGCATTATTGCAAAATTCAATCTACACCTAAAAAATACTTACATATCTATGTCTATCTGTACCTCTGTATCTATTTTGCAGTAGCAGATCTTTGAACTTTAGTAGAAGGTTTTACAGTTAGTCAAAAGTAGCCCTGGGGCCCCTTAAATTTTGAAAGCCTGAAATTTGATCTAATGGGTGAGAGAGAATGAGAAATTTCGAATGAACAGATGGAAAAGTGCAAAAAATCTTATTTCACAATAAGCCAGAGAAATAGCATAGGCACGTGAAGAAAGAAAGCCAAAGCAATAAAACTCCTGCAAGAAACCCAATAACAACTTTTCAAATAAATGCACATAAACTACAGCATTTTCAAAAAGATGATGTGTTTGCTATTTCCACAACAGTAGATATATTCAGAAAACTTGGGTATTTTGTATTCACTTTTGTGGCTATAAACTAACCCTGTCAGCTAAGTTTACAGGCTATTAAAATTGACATGTGTAATCTGGAAAATATTTAAACAGTATCTTCAGATGCTTTATTGCCATAATAAGAATGGGTTTTTCTAAAATATATTTGAATATTATGGTGGTGCTTTAGCTACTCATCTTTAAACTAAACAGGAACAATAAAGGTGCAAACCCCTCTTGGCTCTATTCTCTTCCCACGGGCTTATTTGCAAGTTCTGTTTTTTTGTTTTTGTTTTTGTTTTTGTTTTTGGTTTTTTTTTTTACAATTTTAATAGGCTTCCCTGGTTCAGTCATCTTTGGGAAAAAAAAAAAAAGGCATCCATAGAAAGAAGCAAAAGCATAATTTCTTCTTTTGACAGAAAGTACAAGTTATGAGTACTGGAGCTGCTTAAGCTCAGCAGAGACTCTCAAGAGAAAATAGGAATTTCAATCTCCCAGCTTTTTGCACATTTCACTAAAGGCTCACAGATGGTAGCCCAGGGACTATGATGCAGAAGGCAGGGTATTACTTTGATGGAAAGGTGAAACCTTGTGAACGATTTATGTGAGTGCTGCTATGTGCTCTACATTGAATTCTGTTGGTAAGGATGCCAAAATATGATTTCCACCTTCCTAGAATGGTGAGAGTTCAAAGAGTTAATGTGGAGGCCATCAATGGTCAATTTGTCATAGGATTTTATGAGCTGGATAGGGGTAGAAGAAGCATCTCTCTACAGCCTAGTTTAATCTCACACTATTTATATTCTTCTAGTACAGAGTTTTGGTGAGGTATTGTAGAGATGAGACATCTTTTCCATTATTTGGGTGTTCTAAAGAAATGTACTAGAGAGGATCACAGTGTCAGATAAATTGATTTGTCTATGAGAGACTTTTTGAGTGATATAATTTGGAGAAAGTTGAAAGGAGAATAATAGAGAAATGAAGGAGAAGGGAGTGCTTTATCCTCCTGTTTCAAGGAAGACTTAGTGTTTTTCAAATTCTCTATAACTACCAAAGGTTAAAAAGTACAACAAGAAAAGCAAGTTAGAACAGCAATCTCAGAGGAGTTATTAAATTATCACAGTGCTGAAACTTGTAGAAATCTTTGGGTTGAATAGTTTGAACCATTTTCTAAAATTGTATTTTCTTCAGTCAAAAGAAATGCTAAGTCTTCAGGGACAGTCCTGATTATATTGGGATCTCAGAAAGATTGTCTTGGAGGCAGGTAACTTGTAGTCCATTTTCTTTTTTTCACTTAGCACGTCTCTTTTCTTTTTTCAATCTTCAACGACCTTAAGCAGTCAGCTAGGCTTTTAAAACTTCCACTGCTTTTTAATCATATACATGAAGTTTCTGGCAGCCAGTAACACAGTTAGAATTCCCTCCCATTCACCACTATGTACAACACTTCCCTTTCATTTCTTTAGAAAGCTATGACAATTTTATGCTGAGATAAATGCTGTGATGAGCTTTTTCATATGTTTTTAATGAAAATAGATGGTGTGGTTCAATGTAATGAATTTAATGAAAGCCATATTTTCAAATGAAAATAAATTTTCACCAACATATAAAAGGGCAGCAAACAATTAACAGACAATAAATATGAACATTTAAAATTCTGATGTCTTCTTAAGAAACTATTGATGACTTCAGATTCTACTGCTTAGGATTCCTTTCTCATCCAGCCATGGTGTCTTTGGAGTTTCAGTGAAATATATTTTAATCTTCTACTATGTTGATAAGGACACATATGAGACTTTCAATCTAGAATTATTAAGTACTTTCCAAACATTTCTTTTCAGCACATGTGCGTGTTTTTCTTCATTTTATAGATATTTTAAATAAATTTAGAAAGTCATTCTAAATCGGTTTCTAAAAATCACATACTCTATTTTGCTGGGGACAGTTTTAGTAGCTTCCTCAGAAAAGTCTAAATATCTAGAAAATAAGTACCTTTAACTTGGACAAAGTTCTGATTTATATTATACTTAAGTTGTATGATACATAGAAGACTTTGATTACTAATATTATAGGTAAAATCAAAGCTTTTTATAGGTCCTGTGTAAATGTAATAGATGCTGACCATGGATTGCTAGTGTGTGGACTATAAATTTTGATGATTTTTTAGTGAAGTCATTAATTCATTTCTGATAGCTGGACTATTTTTTTCAGAGTTTCTGATTAAAATGGTATATCTTTCAGTTCTGGGAGTAAGGGAATGACGTCCCCTCTCCTCTACTGCCGCTCCTGGCCTGAAACTTGCTCCCTCCAAAAACTATATTTAATGTTGTGTGTCTATTTGCTTCACTAGGATTATTAACTGTAACAAATCTATGTAGTGATAGGGATATTTTCAGAATCAAGGGCTGAGAGAATTGGAGCTTTTACTCATTAGTGACTAAGAGAGCTCTTTTTTATCTTAACAGAAAAGTCTTGAAGCTGCTGAGAGCAACCATTGGTTCTGAGCTCAGGGAAACAGGCATGATATTTGTTTGTACCCTGTAGTGTTAAAGTAGAGTAGATCAGAAACGACTCTTTTAGAGGTGTTAATCCCAGTAAAAACAGTGGATCTGGCATAGATAAATCTTAACAGTGGAGAAACATCACTCAAAAGAAATACAATATGCATGAGGAAAACGGTAATTATAATCCAAGTTAAAATGTTTGTTTATGCTCAAACTGAATAAAGTATCTGTGGTAAATTAAAGTCTCATGCTCCCTTAAAATTCTGATTAGTAAAAACAACAGGATACAATTTTATCCTGGAGGAGTCTCCTCTTAATTACTGAAAGTAATGATCCTTCATGTTGTAGAATAAGCGTGTGTTTTTTTTCTGATAGCTCTTGAATTCATTACATGTATTGTAAGGGTTCTTAAAGCTCATTGCTCAGCTAACTCACCTTAAAAGAACCTAAGCAGTGTGAAGACTTTGCAAAAATATGAATGATTGCCATGCACAAGATTGAAAAGTCCAAAAGTTAGGTTTATCAGGAAGTTAAATTCTCATATTTTGTTATATAATCACTTTTATTATGCTTGAGTTCATTGAGTGATAATTTTACTTCTTTGTTTTCTGTTTCAGACTGTCTAGATAATATCTGAAACCTTCTGTGAGGTATTTTATTAAGCCAGAGTTTTATCTTGGTCTTTTTAAAGTGCATATGTTGCAGTCTAGATTAAAGAGAGTTAGTTAAAGAAAGGAAGGTGATAAGACATCTGATGTTTCCCAGTAAGTGTAAAATTCATAGCCATGTGGGAGTAAACATGTTTAAATACAAAGTCTTGCTGCTTAAATTCACAAGACTTCCACGTGTTTTTGTTTCCCTTTGAAGATTGCCTATTGAAATAGGTTATTCTATTTAAAACAAACAAGGGTGTAATTAACTAATCTCTGGTTGCATTTCATAGAGAAGACTTCCATCTCTGGAAGAATTAATTGTGTATTTTCAAAATAAAGTTTCTTTGAATTAAACAGTGAATTTATTAGCCAAAAGCTGAGGTGTTTGATTTTTTTTTTTTATGTAAGAGCATACGCCATTGAAGATACGAGTGGATATTTTTAACTGGACTCAATTTCCTTCTTGAATGTGGAAAAATAGAGAATGGGTTTGTTGGGTTTGTTGTCATGTCTTTTGTTGTGAAGACTACAGGTTGTAAAAGTTTCTAGAAGTTGCCAGCTCCATGATAGTTCTGTTGAATTGCTGTTATTTAGACAGAATGTGATGAAAAAATGAGTTATTAACACAAAATTTCTGCCCATCAGGATAGGACTGGATTGCTAATCACTGGCTTGATGTAGATTTGTGATGATTTTGAGCAGGTATACTATTTGCAAGGTAGCCTTATGGGGACTTAGATGACAGTGAATTGTTGTGCATCTATTGTAGTAAAGCAAAGAATGTCTATAGAGACAAAAGGAATATTTTGTGCAGAATAATTTTTCCACTATAATTTTACACTAAGCACAGGTTCCCACTGTATTTAGAGACTGATACAGCGATGAATAAACTATTGCAAGCTGTTTAACCACAAAATAAAGAATTTTTTTATTTACTTCACTAGTTATGATTTCTAAAATGTTTGCTTCAAAGAAAACTTCAGCTCCTTATTAACTGGTGCTGATTTGTTTACTAAGTCCTTTTAGCTTTTCTTTGTGGAGTGCATAACTCAATGTCTTGTAAACAGTTTGATTTGAGAAATCAAACTCAGGATTTTTTTTTTTTTTTAATCTGTCCCACTCACAAACAATTACATCAGACAAAAGGATGTGTTAAGGTAACTGTAAACCTATTTTGTATTATGCCCCTCATGGTTTATATCAGGATCTGGCAGACATTAGGCATAGTGAAGACAGATTCACCAGATTGCATTACAGATGATATCACTGCCCTGATATTTTAAAGCTCCGCCCCAGATGATCATCCCCTCTCCAGGCCTACTTGGAGACCATTTGCTAAACCACTGACCTTAGACACAATGTCGGAAAACTTTTTTTCTGGCTGGTAGTGAAGAGAAGGGATAAATTCTGAGAAAACTCTTTGATGATTACTTTTTCTTCTGTGGCATCCTCAAACCCTTTACCTTCATATACAAAACCCAGGTTTTGATTTTAATTTTTTTTCTTTCAGATTCCACAGTAATGTTTTAATATTAAAATGTGTTTCCAAAGCCCCATTGCATTTTCTCAAACAGTAGAAGGGAAGCACCAAGGCTAGCTTTAGACCTCATGGGGGTAAAAGAAGAAAGACTCATTCAAAGGATGACTCTTAGTGATGATTAGGCTCCTGCTCTCAATGACTCTCTGAAAGGATTAGGACAAGTAGATTATAGACACCTTTGTAATATACACTCCTTAGTTTTATCAGGGAGTTACAAAGAATCAGTCTGGCAAAAAATTCCCCATGTGGGAGATTACACTGGATTTTAACTACCTCGCTTTTTATCATAAAGTTGAGTAGTTAAGTAAGGCTTGGCAAGATATGTTTCTAAAAACCCTGTGTGGATGAGAGAATAGCTGATATGACGTCCTTTTGAGCTAGAAAATATGTATTTTATCTTGGCTAAACCCCCACTACATTCTATTTCTTCCTAAACTTCTTTTGTTGGCTAGTGCTACCTTTGATGTGAGAATAAATCATGCCATTTTTTTCCTACACAACACAAATTTACATGGAAATAAGACAGTGAACAAATAGTTGTTATGTGTAGATATCTTCCAAAAAGTCCAATGTAAGTGCTAAAAAATTCATTGCACTAAAAATACGCTTTTGAAAACAACATGTCAAGAAATCTCAGGTTAAATACAGGTCAGTTTTGGAATACAGCAGATAACTGAAGTTGTGAAAGGACACTGAGCACTAAAGAATTGTGGAACTTTTAATCAAGAACAACTATATTTAAGATGTAGTATTCTGGAGGCAGAGCTGCAAAGATGTGCTGGTTTTGGCTGGGGTAGGGTTACTTTTCTTGCCAATGGCTTGTATGGGGCTGTGTTTTGAATTTGTGCTGAACACAGGGTTGATAACATGGAGATGTTTTTGCTATTGCTGAGCAGGGCTTACACAGAACCGAGACCTTCTCTGCTTTTTGCACTGCCGCTCTGGTGAGGAAGTTGGGTTTCTGTGGGAAGCTGGGAGGAGACACAGCTGGGACAGTTAACCCAAACTGTCCAGACCATATGACATCATACGCAGTATATAAAATAGGAGGAAAGAGGAAGGGTGAGGACATTTGGAGGGATGGTGTTTGTCTTCCCAAGTCACCGTCACGTGTGATGGAGCCCTGCTCTCCTGGGGATGGCTGAACACCTGCCTGCCCCTGGGAAGTGGTGAATGAATCCTTTGTTTTGATTTGCTTGTGTGTGGCTTTTGCTTTTTCTACTAAACTGCTTTTATCCCTACCCTCAAATTTTTCTAGCTTTTACCCTTCCAATTCTTTCCCTGATCTCCCCTGTGGGGGAGTGAGTGAGCAGCTGTGTGGGGCTTGGTGCCTGGATGTGGTAAAACCACAACAAAAGAACATAAAATTTTTGAATTTTGGAGGAGGAAAGGAATGCTAAAATTGATTCCTTCCCAAGGACTAGTTGCAGTCTGAAATGTGACAGACAAAATGGAGTTGCCAAATTACTGGTTTCTGGAAAAAGC
The DNA here is from genome assembly GCA_013397865.1 of Struthidea cinerea. NCBI lineage: Eukaryota > Metazoa > Chordata > Aves > Passeriformes > Corcoracidae > Struthidea > Struthidea cinerea. The sequence continues at coordinate 1,846,211 of VZTI01002660.1, forward strand.
AAGAAACCTGCTTTATCCCATCTTCTACTCTATGTAAATTTTTAAGATAGAATATGGGAAGGAATTGATACAGTGTACATAAATTCTTGTGTGTATGAGTGTGTGTTTGGTTTTTTGTTGTTTACTATACAGTAGTGACATAAAAACCATTTCCAAAAAAATATGGTTATTACTAGCCTTGAAATCATGAGGAGAAAATGAGGCAGTAACTTTGCATTTAAAATCATTAATGGTATTTTTTTGAAAGTGTTGAGCATTGACAACACTGTGGGAGCTGGTAGTTCCTAGAACCAATAAATCCCCAAATAGAAATGTCCTCATAATGTGTACCAAGGAATCTAATAGAACTCTTCCTAATTAATTACTGCCTAATCTTGTTTTGCCCTGTTTTAACAAAGCTGAACTTGATTGTGTTCAGTGGAACTCATCTTTAAAAATCCTTGCCAGTTGTGGGGGCAGTTAGTGAACAGAAAACGCCCCACTCATTTAGCAATTTTATGTCTCATCTTCATGGTGGAGTTAATCAATTAATTTGATTTAAGCGATATAGTAAGATTGTAGTATAAAATCCTGTTGATTACTGTCCTAGTTTGGACAAATTTGGAGGAAAATATCTCTGATAGGAGTCAGTTACAACCACGCCTTCCCCCAGGTCCAGGAAAAAATTTTCCTCGAAGGAAAGTGAAAGAGATAAAAAGCTATTTATTTAACAAACACACAGGTGGGGAATAATAATGCTAAATAATGAGATCTCTCTCTCTGTGGAGAGAAAACCTGGGAAGAATTCAGAGGTCTTCTGTAGGTGTGGTCTCTCTCCTCCTTGGAGCTGGGTCGGCGAGGGCCCAACCCCCCGGGTCTCCGGGAAAAATTCTCCTGATGTGTTCAGATGTTGTTGAAACAGTCCAGAAGAGAAGAGAAAAAAAAAAAAACCCGTAAAATCCTAGGAAAACAAAGTTCAACTCTCCGTTGAAAAAAAAAAAAATGGCTGAGGGGAAAAAGAAAAAAGAACCCCAAGGGCACCACTGAAGCCGAGGAGTGTATCTCTGTGTCCTTGAAACAACTGCTTTGAAAAGTTTTCTGGTTTTGGTTTTTGGTTTTTTTTTTTCTGTCCCCCTCAGGCTCAGTTTAAAGACACAGAAAAGATTGGTGGGCATAGGGTAGCGATAAGAGATACCCATCATAAAGTCACCCCAAGACAATTACAAAGGGACCTTCTTGTGTATATGATGTTAAAATTGAAATCCATTAGGTATCTATTACTGAATGAAAATTCAAAACAACTTCTAAGCTGTGTAACATTTTAAATGGCATTTTTATTCCTGCAAGACTTAGTCTAAATGGAATTTGTGTTGGTAGTTCAATGGATTCTCACTCAAGTCCATGAGCTAGGAAACCATTCCAACTCTTCCTTGACCGTTATTATTCAATGTCTAATTTAAGAGGATTTTTTTCTGTATAGTTTTTCCCAGGCAGCTTATAACTTCCATTTAACTTTTTGCAGTCAGTCCTTATTAATGGGCAAATTTTGACTGAGACATATGGAAGCTAGTTATTATATTCTCTGCAGAAACATTTTATAGACCTACAGTGAAAATCTCCCTGTATCTCAGTCTTATAGATATTTTATTGACTATACTCCTTACTACTTCCAGTTTTTTCACAATATTTTTTAATAATGAAAGGCTTGAAGAAATAACAAGTAGATTTTTGAGCTAAAAAACTATTTATAATAAATTTCTTTACTCTGCAATTTGAAAGCTTTCTGAGAATAGAGCAAAAATTTTGAAATCCGATCTCACAACCCTTATTCCCTTTAAAGATAAATGTTGTAAAGCTTGGTTATGATTTTAAGAGAAAAAATCAAAACAATAGTTGCTGCCAGACAAACCTATTAGAAACATAACACTATTTAGAGATGACTGTACAGCACTCAAATACTTTTGTGTGTGGTTGTGTGTGTAAAAGAGATTCAAGATGTTAAGATTTGTGCCCTGGTGAGTAAAAAGATGTTCAGTGAGTTGCCAAAATGAGTCAGATGATATTTAGGTGTTTCCTACTCCAGTAAGGCAATAACACAGATGGTAAATGAAGCATTTTTAAAAATCCACAGCAGACTACCATCTAACAGTCATTGATGAGGTGTCGGTCGACATAATTTTTTCACCATGTTGGCAAAATCGTGAGTAAAAAAATGCAATAGGCAATTTCTCTGTCACGTAAGGGCCATGTACTTTTCTATGTTAAATGTACAGCCATGGTAGATCAAACAATCTCTTGTTGCCTAATACAGTGTTATTTTGAAATAGAGTGGGAAACCACTATGAAATGCACAATACTTTTTATTGAGCAAGCTTCAAGGAAGGTGGAATAACTTTTGCTGTTCACCATTTATTATTCTGTTACTTTGCAAACAAAAGAAACCATCTATAAATTGTTTGACAAAGGAGCTGAATGGAGTCTTTTTTCACTATAGTTTCCACATCTATCATTATGTCATGTTCTCAGTTATGTTCTGTCATAAATTACTATCACAGTAAATCTTGACAAATTTTAACAAGTAGAGCTATGTCTCATAATAAGAACATGTTGGTTAAAAAAAAAGTCTGCTATTCTTTGGGGAAAATCCAGTGATGCTCCAGAATATATGAAATCTTTGTTAACAAATATGAACTGAACCAAATGTCGTGGTTTAACCGCAGGCAGGAACTAAGCCCCTGCAGCAGCTTGTTCACTCCCCCACCAGCGGGACCAGGGAGAGAACTGGAAGAGTAGAAGTGAGAAAACTTGAAGTTTTGGATAAAGACAGTTTAATAGGTAAAACAAAGGCTGTGCACAAAAGCAAAGGAAAATAAGGAATTAATTCACTGCTTGCCACGGGCAGACAGGTGTTCAGCCATCCCCAGGAAGGCAGAACTCCATCACACATAACGGTGACTTGAGAAGGTGTGGTGGTTTTCAACATGAATTTGGTTTTTTTATAATTTATATTTATATGTCTATGATATGGTGAGCAATGAGGGTCTATGAATTAACCATGCACCACATGGAAAAATTGTATTCTGATGACTTTCTGTTTTCTTTTCATTTCTGTATATTATAAAAAATAGTGAAAACTAGCAAAGCAATGTTGCAAACTTGTGAAGGCAAAAAAAAAAACCACCTTCACAATTTCTGAATATTGAGAAGCTCCAAATAAACTGCTGCTAGCTTTGATTATTCTGTTGTACACTCAAATAATTTAATTCCTCTCATCTTTCATTGACTGTGTTTTATCTGTGTTTAACTGTGTCAGTGTGGCTTGATTCAGCACAGTGCATGGTGGGTGTCATTGATAAAAATATATCCATCAATCCTTAAAAGGAGTGGTACACAGTAAAGAATAAGCATTTGTTCAACATATATACGAGGAGTACTTGATAGGAATTAGTTTATAACAAGTCACAGTAGTTTTCTATAATGTTGTTTGAAAATGAATATTTTTACAAGATTGACACTATTTATTACATGAGCAAAACTATATTTAAATTATGCCTATAATATCCAGAGAAAGGTCTCTGCTGACGAAGTGTTTGCTCTCATTTTCCAGTCTCAGTAAAATTTAGTGTAAAGTCAAATGTTTCTGGTATCTTCATGTGAGAGGAAATGACATTCAAGGTTACAAAGAGCAACAGTAATTCAGTATTCAGGGGGTTTTGTTTGTTTGTTGTAATGTTTGATTCATATTATTTCATGTTAGATAAAGGAAAAAGTGGGCTGGAAAAGTGGAATACATTACAAGGAAATAGCAAATATTATTGAGCTTATACTTAGAACAGGTTTTTTTTTTTCCTTTCATTTTGTCATTTAGTCCTTATTTTATGGTCCTGGAAAGACCAGTCATGACCCTACTTGCCTGTCCTCCCCTCCATTTCTGCCTCCCTTTCCTTACCACACCATCTGGTTTCATTTAAACTTTTCTGCATGGTGTTTTATGTCTGGAACAGATTCCCTTTGTCAGTCTAATACACCTTCCCCAGTTCCTCAAGTTCCTTATTAAATTACTTTTCTAAAATAAGATTCCTTTCAGCTCTCTCACAGTCTCCCTTAGTAACATCAACAAGGGAGATAACTCAAATTCATTAGTGTTAAAACATAAACTGATAAGACTCACAAGTACTCTCGTCTATTGAATGCAGCTGTCTCATAATACTATGAAGCTTTTTGTGTATTTTGTCCAAAGGAAAGTCCTCATCGATGTGATATGAAATGCAATTTTCTTCAAAACAATTCAGTAAATTGTTATTCAGTGGAAAGGTGTGATGGGTTTGATTCTTCACATAAGAAATTCAGTGGAGCAGACTGCTGCGGCATTTCCCTGCCATCATTCAATGATGAATTCAATGAACTTCTTGATTCAGGGGACTTTGCCACGTAGTCAGGGGCCAAGTTTATTTGTCTAAGGGATCAGGAAGATTGTCTTCATTTGTATCGAAGAGGAAACATTCTACTGAAGTGATGTATATAATAGAGCTTTTCTGGAGGGACCGCTCTGTAAAAGTTATTAAAATTTAAATCAAAACAATTATCTCTTCATAAAGCAGATAAACAGATATTTAATTATACTATTGTAGAAGACACAATTATGTATTTAACTTGTGTACTGTAGTCTTTAGACCAATCAGATATTAGATCAAATTAAGCAGTTAATTAAGCATTTAGATTAATAAGACTTATATTAACAATAGAGTACTTTTGTGATCTGGACCTGTAGTTTTTAGATATATTTTTATTTATTACATTCTGCTATTTAGTACCTTTTAATGAAATATGAGGTTATTTCATTTTGTGTAAGTAGTGTTTCTTCATTATGCTACCCAAGATGAATTTTTTGTGGAACGAGAAGTATGCTTTATGTTGTTTCTGTAACTTAAATGAAACTTCTTACAGACATGAGTTTACTAGAAATTCTTTTGCGTTTTCCAACTGAAACAAAATAACTACATGGCTCAGCTTGCCTTTAAGAGCATGGATCATCCCCTGGGCTTTTAGTGGAACTATTTATATATTTAGAGTATGAACACAAAATTGTGAATGTGGGACAATACAACTCATATGATGTGTCATTTCCATTGCAAGAATACAAAATACAAAGCAAAATGCTTATCCTATAGTTTAAATGTTGAGATGTAGCCTCTATTTGAGTATTCAGATGCCCAAATTAATGCAAGCAAGATTGTCAGTTTATAAAAATCACTCAGTTTCACTTTCTGGATTTTCTTTACAGGAAATCAAGATTTTCAAACCAGGTTTTTCTCAAAGCCTGAGAAACTAGATGTTGTTTTTCTTTTATTCACAATGAAATTGCATGCATGTACTTACCATTTTCTTTTACACTTCCATTTGCATTGCACAGCATCATATTAACAGGGCTTTTTCTTTCTTGCTGATTATTTAAGATTTTGAAGTACCTCTGCTTTTCTTTTCCTTTTAGCCTCGGAAAAAAAAAAAAGCATCCTTATTTCATCAAGTTAAATTTCTTCAGTTGAAGCCTAAGAACGTTTGATCTTCTAAAAGGGAGTTCTTTGATTGAATATACATTTTAATGTTGTTGATTTCCGATTTCAGAAATTATTTAAATGCAACAAAATGAAGTTGAACTTCAATGACAGCTTCATAAACTATATGCATCCCAAACCTCAAATAACATTACGGTATATGTAAAAATTAATGGATTGTTATCCAGGAAAGGCAAAGAGGAAAGAAAGAAACTATTAAGAACAACCTATGTTATGCTCCCAAGATTATTTCTGTAGTAAAATGACTACAGACACATGAAGAAAAAGTTGGTCTAGAAGAAAAATGGACCAACAGTAGTTTCTTTAAAAAATTTTGTAGGGATTTTTAGGTAATTTCTAATGTGAAAGTGACTTTGGAGCTGTCACAATAGTACTGGAGCCTATATCAAGGGACAATTAACAGGGATCTCTATTATTATTCTGATAAAGCTGGTTGTAAGGTCCAAATTAGCTATACATGAGGATAATTTTTCCTAGGGCTAGAGAGGGAATTTTGTTCCCTGTGAGGAAGGTGCAAATGGATCTAGGACATCAGCAGCCTTTGGGTCACTGACATAGTTTATACAATTTAAAGTTTTGAAAGACAATATAGCAGGTTCAAAAGCAGCAGCTATCTTTGAAGTTTGAAAGCAACGTCTTCCCATAGGAGTATGAAAAATACGTCAAGTAGTTAATGTTGTATGATATGAACACCTAAAGCAACTATAAAAATATTTCTGCTGTATTTAACACATTATGGAAAAAAGATTTACTTTTTACAGGTTTTGTATATTTATTTAAGGGGATGAAATATTTTTTACAGTTTTTAAGAAACTTCTATAAAAACATGCTGCAGAGGTGTGCTGAGATACGAGTCGCTCAATAATCTCAGTGTTTACACAACTTCTCAGAATTACTAGATAGTCACAAAATTAACATCCTTGATAGAACAGATTAAGAGAGGACCACTCTTTAACACTGTGATTAGAGATTCACACAAAACTGCAGGTGATCTGTGATCAAACCCTACTTTCATTTAGGCAAAGGGGTAATTTTATGTATCAGCTCTGAAAGTTTTATCTGCCCTGTGAAATAATTGGCTTGGATTAGGGCAATTAACAAGGAAGACTCAATTCTGCATGGAGGGTGTGGAATTTTCTGGACCACAGTGGAAACTTAAGTACATTAGAAAATTAAGGAATGGGTCTTTTACTTGAATCATCATTTCCAAGTTTGTAGTTTAGGGAGATTTCTGTTCTAGGTGTGGAACTGTGGTATAGAGGACTTCTCTAGGTGCCTTGAACGTGGTACTCCAAGAGGTTTTCCTGATGGCCTTTTTGCTGGTCTACCTGAGAGTCAAACACTGGGATGCCCATGGGCGAAATCAGAGTGTCACTGGAAGCTCCACTGTATTTCTTTAATCTTGGTTGGGTTTTTGAGTGAGAGAAAAACGATGAGATCTATACAATTTTTGAGCTGAATAATTACTGACAGTACTTCCACCTATCTGTCCTTTCACTAAAAATGTAATATTTTGGGTCTCCATGAAGCACAGTGTAATTAGTTTCTGCTGGATAATTTAACATTTTTTTTATTCAATAAATACAATACACAATTACATTCAGGGCAACACTGCCTTCATTTCAATTATCACTTCAAAGAAGAAACTAGAAACTTTACATTTTTCACATAAGATGAATTCTGAAAGTAGTTATTGAAAGAAAATTACACAAGTATTTCACCACAATGCCAAGTGATACAAAAGACATATGTAGTTGTGTTACTATAGAAATGCAATTAGTTCAAAAGAGACATATGATTGAGATGTAATTTAATTTATATAAAAATTTCATCTTATAAATTTTAGATTATAAACTGAGAGTAGGTTTAGATTGGATATTAGGTAGATATTCTGGACTGTGACAGTGGTGAGACAGTGAAACAGATTGCCCAGAGATCTTGATACCCCATTGATGGAACAGTTCAAAGCCAGGTTAGATGGAGCTCTGAGCAACCTGGTCTAGTTCCTGCCCATGGCAGGGAGATTGGAACTAAATGAATTTTAAGGTCCCTTCCAACACAAACCATTCTATGATTCTATGATTCTATGATTCTATGATTCTATGTTCTTACTTTATATCTGAATTCAAGTTCTTCATTATCTTAAACTCTGTTTCATCAGCTGGTAAAGAATAAAAATTCCATTATATTTTCTCACTCAGCTTCATTATCTTGACAAAGGTTCTGTGGACAGGTTTCAAATATAACTAAAATATTACACATCAGTTTTGGGTATAATACCATTGCCGTGATACAGCTTCGGTGTGGCTTTCAGGCTTTGAGCAAATGAACAATAAATTTTCCTCATTATTTCCACCTAATCCTTGTTGGGAAAAAAAAAAAAAATCACTACTGATCTTACCATCATAATCTTTGTTATTTAGCTAATGTGCATAATCTGCACAGCTTTCTTTGCAGCTGTCACAATGGACAAGCCCTGATTTTCCATTGTTCAAGTTGACAGTCTGAAAGATGAATATTGCTCATCCTGATTTATCAAATACTCTTCACACTTTCTTTTAATAGTACTCAGCATGAAAAATATAGAGGAACGGAATGTCTTTCACCAGTAGTAAACCTAGGGGATAAACAAGGGAGTAAAATTAATTGGGGAGTTTCAACCAGATGAAAAAAGTTCAAGAATTGTAGAAGAATATGATGTTTTGGAAAGTCAAGTTTTATTGGGAATAAAGTAGCATGATTCTATGATTTTTATTTCAGAACTATTGCTCTTTGGCAATTTAATGTAATTTAGGCTGGGACACTTTTCTATCGTAATTGTGGGAATTGTATTACGTTGCATGGATCTTTTAAGCTACATGAAGTTTTTGGGGTTTCCATACGATAAAAAGAAACATTCTGGTCATTATCAAGCTGAAAATTAAATAAAAAAGGTGCTTCCCCCTTCTGCCATCCATGACAGAAAAGCAAAATTGCTGTTCTGTCCAGGAATGTCAAAATTCCTCAGAACCTGGTGATATTTTCCTATACATCTCTCTGTGCCTGTCCCAAAAACTGTCATTTTGTTGTAAACATAATAATTTCTTGTTCACATGTTAGGTGAAAATTGATGTGCTTTTATGGCATGTAAAGGGAAAAGGTAAGTTGTTTGATTATTTCAGTATTTTGTAACAATGTATAAATGGGCTGCTACTGACTTGAAAAAATGAATCATTTTGCCTCAGACAAAACAGATTTCTGTGACCTTTTATCTGCTAGAAAATATAATAATTCTTTATCAATGTCATATTGTCCTGATTGCTCTTAAACATTCTTTATATGATGGGCTAAACTTTCACAGAAAAATCTCTTCTTTTCATGGATGATGTACTCTGTAGCTACATTTGCCACAGGTAAATTTATTTCACAGATTTATTTCATGTGGAAAGGACAATATGGGACACTATTATTTAGTTAGAGCAATAGATCTATTTCTTTGGGACTTACTGACCTGGGCAGTCTATACCAATGCTACATGAATATTGGAACTGAGTTGCTTTAATATTTTGTTCATGTATTTTGAAGAGGTTCTCTCAGGTTCTTTACTGCTTGTGAAAATCCCATGAATTCACTTGGAACAAGTGCTAAGAGGCAGAAAGCGTTCCCAGTTCCTCCAGGTGAATCAATGCCATTTTGAACACGCACCTTTGGAAGAGGCAGTATTAATATTTTGACTTTTTAAAAATTTTAGGACAGGTGTACGTTGTCTTTGTAAGTGGCAATGATTAGTTCAGAATGTGTGTTTTCTTTTCCTTCTGTAACCATATTTATAGAAATCCTTCATAAGGGGTGGAGATAAATCAGGTAAATGACCTCAAGATCAGCTGTCAGATTGCAGGTTTGCTTTGAGGACTTAGTTTGTGCAAACATCAGAGTTTCTCCCATGTTTACTGTGGCTTGGTATTGTCCACATCAAAAAGACTCTCTTTAAAAGTAAAGTGATAGTTCACTAATTGCCTATTCTATTAATTTGTGACAGTGAACCCAAGATGCTTCTTGTTTATATAACCATTGACAGCACAGCTGAATTTATGCCCACGGCGTCACCTATGCTACTTCATAACTTTCATATTTTGCCTTTAGTGACATCTCTGAAGCACCTTTTCCCCTGTGCTAAATAAACACTCCTTTTGGAATAAGAAACAAGATCACTTGCTCTTAACATCTTGTCCTGAAGAAATGACAGAAATATTAATGTTTTGTGATGCCCCAAGACAAGCACTACTCAAAAAAAAATGTAATTCATGTTTTATAGTCTGAATGAGAGAGACATAATGAATTCACCTGATTTTAAAAGTGCCAAATGCACTTTTACTATTAAAATGAGCAGTTAGGAGGCTGAATACAAGTTATAAATGATGAGGTGCTGGTTTTCATGAGACAGAATATAAGGACACAAATACACTTTATATTTTAAGATACTCTTAGTGTATGGGCAGAACAAATTCATAGTTTCCTTATAAGTCAAGATGAGGAAATAAACTGTATTTTTCCCCTGTTCAGATAAGATCAGGAGTAATGGCTTTTACAGCTGACTGCTTCTCCAAGTTCATAGATCTGACATTTGAATTTCATATTGACAATAAGTTACAGAACAATAAAAATCATTATACACTGTGGTACATATCAAATGGCTTATGAGATTTTCATTCAATAAAACAATTCCATGAAAGCAAGGAAACACAGAACATATTAACCTGTATTTTCAAGATATAGACAATAGGCTCGATATTTGTCTGACAATTTAAATGTTAAAATAATGGATTTATTTATTTCTCTTTTATGAGATAGAGATATTTTATGAAATAGAAATCTAAGTAGCACTAGACTGAATATTCAGCTTATAACAGGCAACATGAAAAAGTTTTACATAATGTAAGGCTGGCTCTGATTTACTAACAGATTTCTTATTTGCGACTATGGGTACCACTAAACACATATTGTATGCAGGCAATTTGTCAAACTAGTTCAGACTTTCTGGATCACAATGTAGGAAACAATTTCTATCACATTCTAAAGGAAAAAAAAAAGGAAAAAAAAAAAGAAAATATAGCCATTAGAAGTCATGAAAGAAAAGACTAAGAAACGTCAAAAAGGGATTTAAAACCCACACTGACTTTTGTATGGCTTTTGTGAAACTGGTTTCCCTCTCAGATATTAGAGTAATAGTCATAATATTGGTAGAAAAATGTTGAGAGCTGTTCAGCGGTGAAGCCAAGCACATCAATGTGATTGAAGTTCAATGTTTGGAGACAATGAAGAATTATCGACCCCAACATACAAAAGAACCCAGTTCTTTTCAAAGTAGGTACACTAAGTGCTGAGAATTGCAGCTTATTTAGCCTGTGGTAGTCTCAAAATTACGCAGTCCTAAGGAGAAATGGAAGCAGTTTTGACTGTTCCCTACTAAAAACAAAACAAAGCAAAGCAAAACAAAACAAAGTGAAACAAAACAAAAAAAGCAAAACAAACCAAAGCAAACCAAATCAATCAAACAACAACAAAACCCCACAAAACCCCCAAAAAACCTAAACCATAAAACTTTTACCAAAGACATTGCACTACTCTGTATTACAAAGTCCTTTCAAAATCATTTCTACTTGACTCTCATTCATTTCTTTCCAGTGCTGAGATTTCTTTAGACTTTAAGTCCTTACTGCCTATGGAGATGAAGCACGTGACTGGAAAAAATAAAAGACAGTAGAATGTGGAATTTGGGTCTATTTTTTCTGGTTTAATCAAGCACAGGTTTGAAGTTGTTATTAGCATAGATAAAATAAATTGGAAGATAGCACATTTTCCTGCAAAGTAAAGCTCAAAAAGTGCATATTTTCAAGTGCTACTACTCTGAAAAACTAGAGTTTATGACAGAGAAAATGCAAGATATTCCCTTTTGTCATCAGTTACAAATTCTGCTGTCAGTTCAAACCACAGTAAATTAATGGTGATAGAAAAAAGGCCAAAAGTTATTAGTTTAGAATTGTCTGCTTCTGCTTAATGAAGCGGGATGGTTAATGAAGGCAAGAACGATGTCAACATTGAAATTTTGTATAAAACAGCTGTGAGTAATGCTTATCTGATTGCTGAAACCAGACTAAAGTATTTTGATTCTTATTATGCAATTTCACAGGTAAATTGCTGAAAACTAAAATAGTGAAAGACATGCTTCAATTTGTCTTTGTGGATATTTTTTACTGACTTCTCTGTGGCCACTTGGAGAGAAATCCAAGAATAACAAAGAAAATAATTTTTATTGGACACTTTTCTGGGCTGTCTTTATTAATTATTCATCCTAATAAACAGATTTTATGCCTGGCTCATCTTAATCATAGCACTAATTTTATCAATGGTGTGATACACTGTGATTTTAATGTAACTCTTAATTTCTGTCCTTAGCAACAAACACGGAAGAAAATAATGTTGAACATTAATAAAAAACCCAAATCTCCTCCACTATTGATAGAATACTGACACAAGTGCTTAATCTCACTTGTGTTTATATCTATTAAATATAAATTTAATTTGTATTTATAACTATTAAATATATTTTATATTTTAAGATACTCTAGTGTTGTGGACCAATGTATGGGCAGAACAAATTCATAGTTTCCTTTTAAGTCAAGGAACTATTTAAACTATTTATAACTATTACATATAAACTTCGACATATTGAATAAATGGGAAAATTTAACTCACTATGAACTACGCATATTTAAAAGGGGACAAAACCAAGAAGACAGCTGCATTATGTGCAGCAATAAGAAATATTTCAAAGCTTTTGTACTATTGTAACTAGGAAAAAAAAAGTCTTTACAGGCCACAACTGCTTCAGCATTTCTGTCTATAACACTGAAAATAAGCAGGCTGGAAGTCTTTAAAGCCCAGAAGCTATGCAGAGTAATTGACTGGAAATCCTAGGAGTTTGTATCATGCTAGAAAACTTCAATGTGTCTGTGAAGTTGTTTGATAGAGTCCTGTTTGATATATATTTAAGAATGAGACTACATTACCACCCTCCTCCTCTTCCAAGTTTACTCAGACATGACACACAGTGAGGATAGCGCTTCCTGCAAAAGGTTTTAAAAGTAAAGAACATATATTATAGTACATACATCATTCTTCTAACTCTGTTTTGTATTCTTAGTGTGGTACAACTGTGTATAAATACATAAAATATGCACAGTTATGCAGTATACTTTGATATTAGGAAGTTATTTGATAACTGCTAGATTGTCTCAGATTTTAAAAGTCACTGTCAGGATCTTTTTCAACTGTGACACAAGGATACTATGAAGTTAATTGGCAATAGAAAGAAATCTTACAAAATCCAAATATCATTTTATCATTGAAACCAAAATGACTTCATCATGACCCCGTAAAGCAGTGTATTGATTTTCAACTTCTATTATTACAGTGCTTTACCTACCTATGATTCCAGGTCAGCTCAATTTTCAGAAAGGTCTGAGGTCAAATACAGATTTACTCTTCCCACAACAGCAAAAAAAGAAGGCTTAGGTGTGTACACACAAAATCTTACTGCATGAAAGAAATTATGATGATACCATTTCTATTTGTTGTTTTTTCTTATGGCATAATTTTATTGACAATTATAGGAGAAGACTAGAGGTATAGGAGCAGAAGCAGGGAAAAACACGTGATCCATCAATCTGTACAGGATTGTAACTTTGTAGAGCATCCTCTAACCTCCACAGGTGCTTGAAGATACAGAGAAAAGGAGAGATACTCTGCTGGATTAAGAAGATGTTTTCAGCAGAAGTGTGAGAAATGGAATTTAATAAAGGAGAAGTGAAAATACAGGTTTTACCAATTCCCAGAAATTTATGATTGTATTGCAATCTCAGTGTTTATTTAATAATTCTGTTTATACTGAAGATATTGCTGTGCTGCATTAGAACCTATAGGCCCTAATCAAGGCCAGGTTCCCACTAGGCTAAATGCAAATATACGTACTTGAAGGCATTAACAGAGGATAAGACAAATAACATATCCATATTTAGAGTTTACGAAGTGGAAGTTACTGGAAAGTTCCAATAATTCCCTGAATGGAAGATAAAACTTCAACAACAGTCGACAGTGAACTTGAATAACACAACAGGTTCTGCAGCCTTTATTAATAAATAAGGAGTCTACTTCATGTGAAAAATTCTTTGTTTGATATAAGCATAGCGAGGTGAATCTATCATGTTGGAAATTGCTAAACATTTTTTTCACTTCTCCTAAATTCAAAATATACCAATTATTTTTTCCTGTGTCCAGAAATGTAGGATTATGCTGAGACTGAGGCTAAATCAAATTAATTTTAATCCTACAAATAAAGAGTTTACAGAATTTGAAGATATGAAAACTACTGTTCTTTTAAAGTTCTTATTTTACTGTAGTAACAGCATGAGTAATCCAAGCAAAGCATTATTATCAGAAGTGAGCATGTGTGAGCAACTATCAGTGATGCCAACAAGGGATCTAGGATGTAGGTGCAAATTAGCATTTCATATGCCTCATTGCCTATGAGTAAAGGTGGTAAGAAGATTCCCCTATGGAATAATCACAAAGTCTGTCTTCTCATGTCCATGGATGGGGATTGCACACATGCTGTGTTCTCCTTCTCTTGTCAGAACAACATCCAACCTAAAGGGAAGTTATGTGACAAGCCAGTAAGCATATTAAAAAAAAAAAAAA
>VZTI01002660.1:1860517-2013297 GCA_013397865.1 Struthidea cinerea
AAAGAAAAAAAAAAAAAAAAAGGAGATGCTGTGGTAGCTCTAAGGGGATATATTCCACTGTCCTGGATATTCCCCTAGAGAAGAGCATGCATATGCTTCTCTGTGGTTTCTTTATTCACATCACTCCCCTAAAATACTTGTGGAAAGTGCCATGTGATTTTAAGCTGACTATCATGAGCCCAGCTTCACATCTGTAATTGGTGTTCCCCATAGGCAAGTTCAGTTTAGGGGTGTGCAGGGGTCTGATTCAGGGCTGAGTCATCCCAAGATGTCGGCTGCTGCACCACTTGTACCACTGCATGTGAAGGTGAAACACCCCTCTGGCACTGACCTTTCTTCAGTTTGTGAGATGTAGCAGCCAGAGCTGGCAGCGCTGCTATCCGTATTAGAAAATGTCAATACATATCTTGCTGTTAGATTCAGAGTCTATTTGTACAACCTTTAATCAGTATTAGACATGACATAGGTCAATGCAGTATCTTTGGCACCCAGATTCAAAAGCTTTACTTCAAAAACATTACAACACAAATCATAGGTCTAAATGTTTATCATTCCAAACATGAGGCAACCATGCTTTGAAAATGTCAGAAGGATCTATATCTTGTTTGCTTTCTTTCTATCTCTTTGAAAGTTCTAGCTGCAATGATTTCTCAGGGATGATTTTTTGGTTATGTCTTACACATACACAAACACAGCTATTATGCTTTAAAGAAATAATCTCCTTTGTATGTTGGTCTGTTACTCATGTCCTTATAAAATCTGTGAAATAAAAATACATTGGTTCCTGAAAAAGACTGTCATTTCTGTTGCGTCTATTTTTTCATTCATTTGGAGAGTCAGATACATACTTCAGGTTTTATAGACAATATATTAAAAAAATCGTGACTCTGTCTATAGGGGAGAAGTCCTTCCACTTCAAATATACACTGTGTACTGAAATTCAGGTACTTACATTGCAGGCCATATATAGGTTTTTTCCAAATGTTTAGGAAATGAAATGTTGATAAATATTGATGAAATTAGAGGGTTTGAGTACAATCATTACAACAAAAAAGAGAATGCTATCTTAACATGCCTCTACCAAAAGTTCATAATTTGTTTATTAATGTGTTTTTCACAAATCTGTCCATATAATGAGGAACGTCTATGTGTACAATTTTCTTGAGAACTGGTTCATGTGATGAAGCGCATTATTTCCTGTAAAATGAAAAAAAAAAAAAGAAATTAACATTTACTTCTGTTTATTAAAATAGAAAAATATATTTGAGTCAAGAGCATCATTAAAAAGATTCCTTGTTCAGGACTCTATAACCTAGCTGTAGTTACTGTGGCAGTCAGAAATAGAAGTGGAATTTGTGGGTCTGAAGCTGATCGTAGTTCCTTCAATGATATATGTGTGGTCTTTAGGGAATATAATCAGTATCAAAGCCACCGTGAAGACTCCAGTATTAAAGAAGGAATTTCAAATACCTGCTTAGAACATTTTCCTAAGATTTAACCACTGAGATCTGCTATAAGTTGTTTTATTTGTTATGCTTGTTTTGTCTGTTTCTTTACCGGTCATACTACACATGTCAGGGAGAGCAGTGCTCCTTTGAGGAAGGAGAACTGCCAAAAAAGACATGGGAAAGCTGTGGGGAGAAATGCTGTGATTAATCTCTTCTGACTAGGTATCTACAATGTGGTTGTCTACTTTCGAGCTTTTAGTCACTGGAGAAAAAGAGGTACTCCCAGGATGCAGCTCATCTGACTTATTTGTAGATATCTGTTTTAGGATAAAATAGATTGCTCCTCAGAAGAGCCTGTGTCTCCCTACCAGCTGTGAAAGAGAGCTAGACAGTTATTTCAAAAGCATAAATCTGTGTTATAGATGCTTATGTTTTGTCAGATGAATCCTACTGATTGCCTGTAGTGAATGGAAAGAATGAGAAATTTATTTTATTCTAATAAAGCTGTGCTCAGTGTTAGAGCAAAATGGTTATGCTAATTTGGATTGAATCTTTTTGCAATGTTAAACATAATGGAAGAAAAGCAGTGTAACACTAAATTGGAAGAAATGCTGTTATAATATTAAGCATGCAATTGGTCCTACAAAAAATAACAATGCAATCAACTGTGTGTGTTTGGGAGGATATTTTTCTGTGTGCCAATCTCACAGGGGTTTTCACAGTTGCAGAAAGGAGATGGCTTCAAAAGGGTGGGAGGGGGGGTCTGTAAGGGATGACAGTCCAGCGTGTATCACCGAGCTCACACACTATGGTGGTGTGGGAGGATGTCTTGCTTCTGTGTGCAGTGTAGCATGGTCCAGAGATTCCTGGGAAAACTGTGCTCTGTGCCAGCCAGGTGACAGGCAACACGTGCCACATCAGGCAGCGGCTTGTTTACACAGCTCTGACTATAACAAGTTGAGTCAGCACTTACCGCTGCACTCCAGGCATGTGCCAGTCCCAGTGTGATTAGGGCAGGTATCTCCAAGCTCTATGAATACAGTCAGAAAGTAGCAAAAAATGGCTGCTATGCCCCATCTCTCTGCAGTGATACAGGTTGGATTGCAATTTGTAAGGAAGGCCAGAGTGCTGGACATCAATGACTTATCCAGACACAAATGTTAAAAAACACCGATTCATGTAAAACTCTATTAAAGAGGTTTCATAAGTCTCTATTTCTGGTATAAATGCATGTCAGTATTAAGAAACCAAACTTTGTGGACTGGAAGACTTTAGGATGTCAAATTATGTAACTCCCCTCAAGCTATGTGTGAGAAAATTAGATGATTCAAAGTTCATCGTTACCTATTTCTGCATTTTGAGTGAATCTTGTTAACTCAATTCCCAATTTTCTGCACAAAAGTAAGAACAGAAGAGAGAATATTTTTTACATACTTAATGATATAGACATTTTTATCATTGGATATACTATATACATATATATTATAAATACAAAATATATCATCGTTTATATATAGATATGTGTCTGAATGTATCTCTCTGGATATATTCAAAACCCAGCTGGACGCAGTCCTACACAACTTGTTCTAGCTGGCCCTGTTTGAGCAGGAGGGTTGGGCTAAATGATCTTGAGAGGAGCCTTCCAGCATAAACAATTCTCTAATTATATTAATGGGTTTAAGTAGATTTTAAACCAAAGAGAATAGAAGAAAATCTGGCTTAACACTTCATTGGTTTTCCTTTCTTTTTTTCCCTCTAAAAAATTATTGAGAATCAATTATAGTGGAAGCAAAGTCATGCAAAATATCTGCATACAAAACTTCAATCAAAAGTCCAAATTTCATCATAAATCACAGATTTCCAATGTGAGACTTTGGATCAAGCTTGCATTTTCATTTCATTTTAATGATAAACTCAATTCAGAACTTTATTTTCCATGACAGACAAGAGGCATTCTCTTCTGAATCTCTGTGATCTTTCTCAACCTTGGCAGTATCGAGTTGTCGAATTCTAATTAATTTTATTTGTTAGATCAAGAAAAAACATTTGCAAACATAACCAGAAAAAAAAAAAGCCTAAAATACAGCTATGGATTGTATAAAATCATTCAGAAAATCTGACAGGTTTTTAGAAAGACATCTGTGATTAATGCTCAGCTCCACTGGCAGTTGTCTGGTAAAATTCACTGACAATGATAGCCAATGACCTAATCAGGCCCTACTGTTCTGATGAAACCTTCTCCTCATCACTTCCCTGCTAGTGTTATGTGCCAGTCTGCTATGAGACTGTGTGTGATCACATGGAAATTACTGCTCTTTCTTGCTTTTGAATTCTAATTAGAAAGGGAATCAGGTGAGTCAGTTACCGTTCATTAGGGATGCTACAGAGGATGGAAACCGCAGAATTTCACAGTTTGAAGTAGCCAAGTTCAGACTGGGCTTGATACTGTGGGTAAACAGAGATAAGAAGGCAGTGGAATTGTCTCCTTCCAAACTCATATAGTATGCCCATGCTACAGCTGCTATCAGATCTGTGGCTGATGTAAATTGACATAGTATAAGAAATTCAGCAGTTTCACTTACAGATATCAGATAGGGATGGATTCCAAAGGAGAACAGCATGCTGGAAGGTAGCACCACCAACAGTCCTTCACTCTGCAAAAGCTGACAAAGGTGAATTTCAGACTGAAACATAATATTTCAATTCCTTACTCAGTGTTGGCTATTGATTTTAAAAAAATAAATCAAAACACAGTTTATTACACAATGCATTTTCTTTAAATAATTTTCATATGTTTATATGTTGTTGTTTATATGACCCTTCCTGGCACATTACCTTACTATTTATAAGCACTTTCCTGATTATCATGGCTCCAATTTATTGCAGTCCTCATTATAAAGTTATTTTTCAAGTGACAGTTGAAGTTGCGAATGTTTATTGAAAACTGTATGTGGGTTTCACATATGCAAACCTTGTGGTAAAAGTCCCACAAGAACACTCACTATATACCCGCCAAAAAAAAAAAAAAACTCAAACCATGACATAAACTACAGAAAACTGGGCGTACTTGTGTATTGCTCTTTATGTCTTTCCTCTGCAGTCATATTTTTTTCTCTTTTCGCACTGTCTGGGGATTTTTGTTTGTTAGGTTTTTGGATTTTTTAAGACATGATTGCAATGTGCACTGCTCTAATATGTTTAATACAGTTGGGTATTTTTTCCTGTTTGTTTGCTTTTCTTCTGTTAGGTATAGTTAGGAAATAAATGTAATTATTAATCATAAAAAATCTGTGTTTAACTTATCAGATTTGCTAGCATTTTAAAATTACTCCTATATTCACGTAATGATAAGTTTGAAGCAGGGTTGTGATTCCTTTTGCAAAGTTCTGTATTATTTTAATAGTGAATATGTCCTTAAATGAATGTGCTGTACTATTCATGCCTTATTTGGTTGTCACAAACTAACACTTAATATCACAATTAAGATGTATTAAATGTTCTTATAATAAATTACTGTTCATTTGGACAGCTGTCCATTAATAAATGAAGTGGACAAGAAGACTTGTATCTCTTAGGAATGTTAATTCTAATTACTAACAAAGAAGAACAGAAATACTGTACTAACGAATGATACAGTTTGATGATGAGTAGGCAAATGCTGTAGGTGACACAAAAGACATACCTCAGCTGAACATTAACACTCTTGGACAAAGTCCTATAAACTGCAAAGCTTATTATTTGTTGCATTTTCTAAACAATAATTATTTTTAAGGATCATGTTTTACTATTTCAAGTACCTTCCCCTCAAAACTAGTACTCATAGGTGTCATATTTAGCTTCCAGTATTTCTTAACTGGCCCATACCGCCTCTGTCTTAGCTCCTGGCTGAGCAACAAGAAATCTCATACACACAATTGCTGGAAGATATAATCCCTCTAAGTCTCATTAGAGAGTCAAAACAAGTAGGCAGGATAAAGCCCCAGTGATCAAGCATCTTCTAGAGTGGAAAAATGTATTCTTGGTAATGGCAGAGGCCCTTATCCTGTGTTTCTGATGTAGATCCCTAATGTGAGCACATGTAAGTGCATTTTAGGTACTTTTCCTAGGGAAGAGATACGGTCTTCTTAAAATTAACACCTATAGACAAAGCCAAAGCTGTGAAATTAATAGGTCTTCCTGGAAACCTTTCTAGTCTAGTGTTCCAGGAGGCACCCGGGGTTGCAAAAGATGGCTGACTTCATGGCATACTGGAAAGCCTTAAAAAACTCCAAAACATGTTCACAATGCTGTGAGCTCTCCTGAAAAGAGATGCAGGTGAGTTACCATTACTGATCACTGACAGCAGAGCTTTCAGGGATGCAAGGCTTTGGGATCTGATTGTTGTCTCCCTTACATCCGTAGAACACAGAATATTCAGGAAATTGTTCCTTACTGACTTTGAGACATATGGGACAATAGGTCAACACTGCTAAGCTTTTTTTTTCCCATGCAACATTTTTTTTGTTTTGCTATTTCATTTAGTATATTTTCACAACCAATCAGTTTCTTTTCTCTCTGCCACTCATATGTTTTTCTTTATCGCTGGGTTACTAAAAGATCACTTTCAAGAAAGCAAATTTTTTAAATGCATGCACTTATGTGTGCTAGCACAGGCAGGACTCAGCAATAATCACATAACCACAGCTGAAATGCAAAAAGGAAATTTATTTTCATTACCTCACCAATGAGATGACCCCCCAAGCAGCACCCAGGCAGAGGCACACAAGTTGGAGCACAGGGACCGAGCACTCAGTCCATACTAGAGAGTGACCTGCTCCTTTTGCCTGTCCATCAGGGATCCACACCACTATAGTTACCACTGTGTTCTGATCTTTCGTGCATCAGGGCAGGAATCTCAAGCATGAGAGGGTGTCTCTGTCATGGGCCTGTGTCATCCAAACACCTATCTTCTCCTTGTCAAACGTGCAAGACTAAACCGGGATTAACACGATGCATGTTGTTTCCTACACAAGTTTGTTGAGCCTGTTCACAGTCCTCCTTGTCAGTCTTCCATTATTTTCCTGTAGTACTGCTTTAGAACACAAGTAATGAAAAAACTAAAAAAAATACTTCCTTCTCTTAAAATAAATATTTTTTTCTCAAATGGTTTGCAGATTTGTCCATTATGCATATATAAAGACCACAAGTAATGTCCATGTAGAAACATATTCCAGTTGTGGCCTTTGCCAAATGTTCCATGAATATCTTCTTTGTTTTGTCTACACTTTCTTAGGATGAAAAAGCAGCACTGAATGCAGCAAAAAGTCGTAGTTTAGAAAAATATTTTTCCAAGTGTTTTTCAAGGTTAATACATCTTCATGATAGTGAAAAAGATATTCTCTTTCCTATCTCCTATTTGTCCGTTCCTGTCCACTCTATCAACAAAAGGCAAAGATAAAGATTTTCTGAAGAGATATTCTGAATTAAATACTCTGAACTATAACACTTATGGGTATTACTTGGGCTTGTACGAGACATCTTTGGTACTGATGTTATCTACCACTCTCAAGCAAAAAACAGCAAAGGCACATTTTATTTTGGAAGCACATTTTGAGAATATATTCTTATTCAATTTTTTATCAAGGGAAGCATTACAATCATTGCTAGGTATTACAATCATTGCTGGATCATAACTTCCTGTCCTTAATCTGTTAACTCTCATTGAAGTGGATTGTTTACTACCAAGTGGTCCTCTGAGGGAAATCATAAGGGAAATTTTATGTCCTTGAAACTAGCGAGAACTCTGACAATTGTTGTAGTAGTACCCCAGTTTCTCCCCAGTTATGAGTGAAGTTATGCTCAGGATCTTATGGAGTTAATGGAGGTGTGCTGCCCAAGCCCTACAAAGTCTGTGAGACTTTGCTTGTGAGTGGGTTTGCCAACACAGTTCCAAATGCTGTATTAGGAACTTGAAGGAAAACCAAACCAAAGAAACACTGAGAAGCAAATTTACAGAATGAGAAGTAAAGGGTGTTCTAAAGGTGGGGTTTCCATGAGCGTTATCTATATAGCATTTCTGAAGCAGATGTCAATCAGGAACAAGAGAATTGGAAATTTTAAATGCCACTCTCCTGGCCATTCTCAGTAGGATTTTCTGCATAATCCTCTGTTCTAGGAAGAGGTGACAACTCTCTTTGTGCTTCAAACTGTGCAGAAACTATTCAGCCTGCCCTGAATATCCCCTATCTAGCATCAGGTCATCTTACTTTTGTTCAATCAAGGCAAATAGACAACTTTTGGCCAGCTTGGTTTATGGTTGGTACAGTATGTTATTTAAAGTTTTATTTTTCTACTTGTAAGAAACACTTTATTATAAGGAAGATAGGTGGTTTTTAGCAAACTGATTCTTTCATAAGATGTTTTGAAGCCGCTCAAAGGTTTGCAGTGTTAGAAATTGTTCGTAGAACAATAAATTAATGGATAAAATGTAAGTGAAAAAGGTCACAGGTCTATTATGTGCAGATAGAAATATCAACATAATTTTTGCTCAGTCTTACAAAGACAAATCATGTTGTTGACAAAACCAAAATATGTGAATGTCAACCCAAATATCTAATTTGTCACAATACAAAGTAAAACCAAACCACACAGTTCTGATGGAAAGCTATAGGGAAAATTACTTTAAAAGTGCTTTTATTAATTAAGTAATAATGACATGGTCCGGCTTTTACATTACTATTTTGAGTTCTCTTTGAATAGAATTTGGACCGAGATACTTATGAATCAACTTATGGGCATCAGTAGATCATCATATAAATGAAGACACAAGGAGCACGTGTAGAAGATGGAGTATGTAAACATGGTTGCATTCATACAGATAGTATAAGGAGATTCTTTTTTCTAGTTGAACAACTTGTTAAACTTACTTAAGTGCAACAAACTCTAATGTATAAAAACCTCAGAAGGCAAACTGTTTTAGTGTGCACTTTCCTTCAATAAGTGCATTACTTTACACAGAAATTACTGTTATGTATAAGTTTTCATGTATATTTTGAATGTCAGGAAACAAAATGAAAATCTGAAAATTTCCCTCTCTATCTTTTATTTTTATCTTATTTTTATCAGATGAAATAAAATGATACAAGTGAAAAATTTCCAAAGGCATGTATAAACATAAAATATTTGGCTAGAAGGGAAGATATGTTTCAGGAGGTGATGCATCCTATATGCAGTTTAACCCTGGTGTCCTGAAACTGCTGTACAACCTATCAAATTCAATATTTGGCTTCTCACATTAAAGAAATTAAAAATGAAGAGGTGTGAACATGGAGTTTCTAATAGAGCAATTTTTTTCCAGAGTCTTCTAAGATGAACACATTTGTTATGCTCAGGGAGTACATTCTCAACACTGTGCTTTCCCTAAGGTCAATAAGATGCTGTAGTGCAGTTACAGTAATCAGATATGACCTTTAACAGTTTTAATTTTCTTTTCCACTGTAATTTGAGGAAAAAACATTTCAGAAAATCCTTCTACTTTTCTTGCCTTGCTTGAATCAGCCCATTTTGTCTAGGACAGGGCACCACTGACACTGACTAAACAGTGTATTTAACAGGTTCATATGTGGTTCAGTTCCCTCTCAGGCTGATGGTGGTTGGGTTACAATTTTATAAGGAATTTGCAATGCTAATTTACAGTGCTTCCTGCTTAGGAAGACAGGAATAAAGCTGAGGTACATACAGATGCTCAGAGCTGAAGGCAACAAATGGGATGGGGAAGCCTCAAGGCTTGGGAAGGTGAGAAAAGGATTTAGTACAATGTTATTTTTTCACCTGTTCCATAACCTATACTATAAAAGGTGGGGAGAGACCTAGTACAAAACAGTTTATGGTTCTTCTGAGAAATTCCTTGCACAACCTCAACTCTTTTTGCACTGTCCATATTAATGAACCAAGCAGTTAACCTGTAACAGGAAGCAGCTGCACTGTTAGGATATTTATTCTTCTGGAAAGAAGTTTAGAACATAACAGTAATTGTGTTTGAGTGAAATAAGTACTAGTGATTTCCCTCAGAAGTATTACTTCCACACATTTTTTTCTTAAAGAAAGTGTTCAACCACCAGGACTGCAGGTACTGGGATCTAGAGCCACTGAGATGAGGCTGCAAGTTCATACACCACTGTGAGAGAGAATATCATAGCTTTAACCCAGTGAAATTATTTTCTTCTTGTTTTACAAAGAAAACAGGCTTGTATATATGTGTGTACATGTATAAGTTTAATATATACTGAAAACTACAATATAAATTCAAACACAGCTGAGAAACACTAAGTTAATTTAAGGAAAAGCACTGACTTGGGCTGAAATGGCCTAAGATTTTCATTCATTATTTTTTAACTTGTTAAAAACTGCTTTTTTTTTTTTGCTATTGATAGTATCAGTTTTGATGTTGACAGTATCAGCTGGGGCCAGTTGATTCTCAGTTTAGAATCATGTTGCTATACACATCATGTGACCTGCTTTTCTTTCAACCTTGTCTTTTGAAGAAGGAAAAATGGCAATCAGAACTCAGCTTTACTTTGCCCAAACCTTTCTCATTCTGTTCAGGAAGAGAAAGAAACTGAAGTATATTTCACATGAGAACACTGACATCAGGAAAACTCAACTATTAGATGGAAAATATAGAGAATTTTTCTCTGAATGATCATTCACTCAATGTCAGAAGGAAAATTAGGACAAAATATTCAGTCTGAACAGGGGACTTGAAAGACAGGAGTGTAGTAAAGTTACAAAAATAGTTACTTTATGTGTCTAGAACAGAATAGTGGTGGATTTCCTTAAATCCATTTGGGAGCAACTCTTGGCTTTCAGTTGTTTGCTTACTTTCAGGGGCTGTAAAATTGGCTAGATTTTGGGATTTGGTCTAGCAGGTGTCTTCACTTAGGAGGACATAATAAGGAGTCAATGCGTGTGCTTTTTTTCCTAGGCTCTTATAGGGCAGGAATATTATGAGGGAAGCAAACGCCCTTTTTTGTTTGTGTTTTTTATCCTGTTTTTCCCAGGAAACCATTTAGGTTCTATGTGGTGTTTATACATAAACCAGGCATCTGTTTCTCATGTTGACCGGCCTTCAGAAGTGTCAGATAATGATCAGGTCACTGATTATTATTTTGCACTGAGATAGCAACTTTAACTGGAAGACCTCTAAGAACTTGAAAATACATCCATTAGCTGGATTTTCCTGCTTGTCAGGTCTAGGAATCAAAAAATAAAGTTTACCTCTGTTTCTCTCTCTTTTCTTTACAGGATGATATGATGGGCCTTTAATCCTGTCAGCATGTGTAAAGATCATTGGAAACGAGAATATTAAATTTTCTCGTATACAATAGTTACTGTGGATCTTGGCTATATTGTCAGGGTCCTAGCTTGATTGAATTGAATATATTAACTCTGATTTTGGCCTGAAATATCAGTCTCATTCCTCCAGCTGCTGGGCTTGTAGTATGTGCACTTTGAACCCTGCAAATTATTGGTTGGCATTAGAAATGTCAAAGTCCTTATCCGTCTGTCCAGTTTTTTGTCTATGACCACAGTGGCAGAGTTTATGCCATATTCCTGCTCAGTGCCTGGCTTCTCTGTGGTACAGGTCTTCCAGAACCAGCGCTGAGCTCCAGCTAATCCATCTCCAGAGAATAAATACTCCTTGAAACCAAACCCCTGGCTTTTGAAATAAATAAAGGTTAGATGTCGGTGACTGAAAAACAGGTGTAGAAATATTTTAAGCCCCTACATTTGAAGCACTAATACTTGAAAATATTGTCTGTTATTGGCCAAGATTAGTTAAGCTTTGATTGCTTTCTTTCTCCTCTTGCAAACATGGGATATTCGACTTTTTTTCCAGGTGGTTTTGCAGGTGTGGTGGTGGCTGCTTGCTGAAAGACACACAGACCTGTGGTGGCAAGGCCTGAAACACAACCTGGGTATTCAATAGTGTGTTCTCCAAGCTTTAGGATTCCTCGTAGTACACTCAGAATCTCCATTTGAATTTAGCCATTGGCAAAAACATTTGCAGATGTGGAAATTGCGTTTTAATTAGTTTGTATGACTACACAAGGTAGGCTTCTAGCAGGAGTTACCATAATTACTCACAGCAAAATTGATCCAATAATGGCCATATGGGCATTTTTCTGTAATTATCATTCTTATCTAATCAGCTTCTAAACACTGCCATGGCTTCTGAACAGTCAAAGATGACTTCTGGGGCCAGATTATTCTCTTGTTGAGAGACAAATGAGTTCTAGTGCACCGATATATTCTTCCATAGACCATTTTGATCAACAGCAGACACTGGTCTCATTAGTGCTTTAAGCAATTGCAAGTTGAAAAAAAACAAACCCAAACCCAGGTGTTGCCCAACTTCTTTCATTGCTGATAGTCCTTTTTACTACTCAGTACAGCAGCAACAGCTGCCTCCTTCAGAGAGGGGTCAGTTTCTCTGAACTGCACTACACGGAGCCCAGGGCAATGTGGAACACAAGTCCCTTCGGAATCTGGGTTCTCAGGTGAGCTGACAGTCCTTGATGTGGGTCAGGAAGGAAAACGATGCTGCAGAGGGAGCTTAATGCACAGCATGTCACCTCTCCATATACAACTCCTGGAGATGATTCAGGCCCATGAAATTACCTGACAGCTGCCGATATAGTTAGGATGATCCTTTAAGGTTCTGCTTCACTCTTTCCACCTGTCAGCTTTTTCTGCACATGATATGCCTCTAAGAAGAAATGTACCATCTCCCCAGAAACCAAATTAATACAGAGCTTTTTTTGCCTTTGATGCAAAGATGTCACTATTGCTTCAGAAAATGCTATTTTCTAAAATTAGTTTCAAACCCATGTTAAATTTTTATTGAGGAAAACATCCTTTTGATATGGAATGTAAAAAAGAAAAATTCTTATTCTTTTCCCCTGATATTTGCTAATGCTTAAAATCCATCCTTTCTGAATGCAGTTTTATTCATTATTTCTTAGTGAAATAAATTCTGTCTGTTGAGCAAAATAACTTTTTATTAAAATCCCTGTACGGACCTGAGATTTTCTTTGCATCACTAAGATCTGTTAGCTTTCCTCAAAATCCTGGCAGGTTTTGGATTAATATTAAAAGACCCACTACAGAGACAGCATTCCATACTGCTGTTCCATAAGTATGCAAAGAATTGTACTCTCCTATACTTTTCCTAAACTACACTAACTTACATGACAAAAGACTGATTTCATTTTTCACACCTTCAACATCTGCTCATCATTGAACTTCTGCATTTTTTGTAGGTTTGGTTTAATGCTGAGTATATGCCTGGGACATAAAGCAAAAATTTGCCTTTTTTTTTTTTTTCCTGACAGTGTACCAGTGCACTTACCTGAAAAATCAGGTGAAAATACATCTGGGATTTTTTTAACTGGTCTTGATACATTTGCAAGTGTTTCCAACAAACAAAGCCAGAATAGTAGCTAAAAAGATGCTACTACATTAAAAAAAGTAAAAAAGAAAAAAAAAATTGTGTTCCTAAGGAATTTGCTTTTAGTTTGGCTGCTTTTTTTTTTTCAAATTCCTTTTATATGAAACACTTCTCTTTTTTTTCATCCTTACTGATGATGGCTATTTTTTTATTTAATTCCTTTTCTCAAAACCAAAAAAAAAAACCTAATTCAATGTGTCTGCTTGTAATTTTTAAGTTTTTCACAGGCTATAAACATCAGTCTTCTGAAAACAGAAATATCTTCAGTGAGATTTATGAACACAGACTTATTATTTATGTTTTTGCAAAATTGTAATTCAAATTCAAATGGAGACTGCAAATTCGTCTGCTTAATTACAAAGGGCTGTTTGAGATGGGTTGGTATATTTTCTCATTCTCATTTATTCATTTCATATGAAGAGTCAAAGCTACAAGCCTTATGTTAGTAGCTCCCGTGATAAACTGGGAGAGCTGGATCCTCTAAAGTCAGGGCCATCAGTGTGACAAATATGTTGAAAGATAAAGAGATAACACACTCAAGTTCTAATGCTGCATAATTTTACGTACACACTGTGAATAGTTTTATCCATTTCCTTGAGAATAAGTAGCCCATGGAGTTACTATATGTAGTGTTTTGCAGATCCCATGCTACAGCTGTACTTTCTAGATGCTCATTTACAGTGGTAAAATTTAATTTAATTTAAAATAATTTAAAAACTATATTATTGTGACTTTATTCTGGCCTAAGCACAGTACCTTTTGTATTTAACCAAATAACTAAAAATTGTACCGTTAATACAGGTGTCCTTAAGTGTCATTATGTGTCACTATACTCTGGTGTAATAGATCACGGTATTTTCAGAGTTACAATCCTTCCAATAATGAGACAAAGGCATAAATACAAAACTTAATCACTTCATATAAGCAGTTGGATCTCAAACTAAGAAAAGATAGAAAACAGATAGATATCTGTTAAATCTGATAGACATGACAGAAGCAGCTTGCTTTTAAACATTTACTCTGTATAGGTTTACAATAATTTATTTTTTGAGGTGATATTTTGGCACATGATCACAAGAAATAAGTCATGCTAAATTCAGGCAATTAACAGATTATCTTCTTTCAAGAGGACCACTTTACTAGAGAAAATGGAAATTACAAATGACAGTAAGAAGTCAGCCAGCTACATAATTATTAAATTAGTTCCTGTCTTCCACTGAAGCGTAATTACAGCATAGGTATATGAGTGTATGGGGGAGGAGCTATTACAAAACATAAGCCAAAAAACCCCAAATTCTCCATGATATCCTGGTACATTGGCATTATCTTTAAAAACATTTAAAACAAATTTGGAAAACGTCAGTGCTATAGAACTGCTTGAAGACCCAAATTATATAAGCATTAGTAGTTTTCTCAAAGACAATAAAAAACTTGAAAAAAAAATCAAAACTGTCTAAGGTTTTTTATGGGCTGAACTGGGATTTAAACTGATTAAAAGCTGCATGTAGACCTACAAGTGCTTGGCAAAAGAGTGGCACATACAGCAGTACAAAAGACATTGAAATTCTCCTATTCAGTGATTTTGGAGATCTTAGCATCACAGTAAAATGTTGAAAATCATCAGCTTCTTAAATGATAAACAAATTAAATCCAATGATACGCTATATTATTATCACAGATCATAGCATTGTACAAGCTGCTATGAAAAAAATTAACTCTATTCTATCCAAAACAACCACACACTTGTGCAGGAAGAACTGAGCATCTCATCTTCCTTTTATAAACATGCCACAAAAATAGTTATAGAGGCAGGACCTTCAGAAACCTTACCAAAGAAAACGCAGTGCCTTATGAAACGTATAGGTGGTATGTATCCAGACCTAGTCAGGAGTAGTGGTACCACCCTCAAAAAAGATCAGATGTGCCTGGCTTTTAATAATTCTTATGCTAATAAGACAGATTTTCAAAATACCATGGTCCTTTAAAAAATCTTTGCTTTGCTCCTGAACCCAAAACTCTCACTTTGATGCTTGAAGCTATTCAAGGATTAATTTCTGGAATGGGAATGATAAGATCATCTTCTAGTCTCTCACATTTAAATTCCACTAAAGTGTATGTACATTCATCCTTGTAAATCACCTGGTTCGCAGTCATGCCTTACCTGGAGTACACAAGAAATCTAGCGTGTCCAAAATGTCAGGAGCTGCTGGTAAAGGCAATCTCAGCACTTCTAAATTATATTGGGTGAACAGTATCTGTTATTGAAAATGTTCTACCTGTAAAGCATTTACTCACCTCAGGAAGAAAGCCACAATGCTGGGTGGCTGCCTCAGGTAACTAATGGGAACATTTCCAGCTTAAGTAAAGAGCAGGTTTTATTTCTTTGCAGCACTAGATCCTTCATCATGTCTGCCAGCTGTTGCAGTGACCTAATGCATTTCTTTTCATCAGTAAAAACAAAGATGCAGCATCTACTTATGCTATGAATTAAATGGTGATCGCATTTTTTTCCTGAAAGGTATTCCTCTATTTTTGAGTTTGGCATATATAGAAATTTCTGTTCCATAAAACATAATGACCAGGCTGCTAGGAGTCCTGTATATTAGAAAGCTGTGTGGTGAAATAATTGGGCAACAGAATTTGTGTGCACCTTCCCATCTTTATGCATAGATTGATACAGCACATTTAAACATTTAAAGCCATATATAAAAGCCTGCAATGCCAAATTATAATGCAAAACTCTCAGCTGAAGGTATAGAGATGTAAAAACAGGAGTGTAGAAGGCTCTCTTGATGTATAAAGAAGCTCTGCTTCACAGAATGTTTCACTGGGACAGGACCAGTTAAATTAGTAAGTTTGAAAACTTTTAAAACACAGCTTTCTATCAGTAGGTTTTTCAGAGACAGGACATCCAGATGGCACTCGGAAAACACAATGATGAATCAAGCCTTTAGAATGCAATATTCATCACACTATCAGGTATAGCAAGTTTTGCCAACACCTGGTAATCAACAAATTATTCTTGCAGTAGAGCCATTAAATGGACTAAATAGAAACTGTGGGATACCTGTTAACAAGGTCTTCAGCTGCGGAGAACGTCTGGTTTTCTTTTCTTCCACGGTTTATAAATCACAACACACAAACCCACCTGAATAATAATTTTGAAAGAAAATACTTCACAAGAATTATTTAATAGAATAATCTACTAAAGACAAAATTTCAGGGGAAAAAATGTTCTTTGCAAGGGCACGTTTCAGGTGAATATTTCTGAACACAAATAGGAAGCAAGTGTTCAGTTCTTGCTTATATTTATCCTTCTTAAAAAAAAAAAGTCTCTTTGACTTCAAAATTTCCTTATTAATTTTTCTATTGTGATCTATATGAGCATGATAGTTTATGAGAGTATTTTATCAAATGTAAAACAGTAAATAAGCTTTGGTACTGATATGAAAAGGCTTTTTACCATTGTCAACTCTTACGTCATATAAAATAGTTTAAATTCATATTCGAATCTACTGTCTTTATAATTTTGTTTCAAAAAATTAACTGAATATTATTTTGATCTCTTTTTATGGTATTTTATTTTAACCCCTTTGGTTAAAAATAGCATATTTCAAGTCAGATTGATCAGTTTATTGTAGTCACACAGTGTAAAGAATACTTGTGAACAAAACTACTTGATGTTGTGGATTTTCTCAGAGTCTCATAATTGGATGTGAATTTCAGCTCTCAGAACTTTATCAAGATACCAATTTTCCATTACAGAAAAATAATTGCTGCTGTCAAGTACTAAATTGCACCTCAGTTTGTAGACAAAGTACAGATAGCAATTTTATTTCCATCATACGAGCCTACGCAGACCCCATTTCGAGACCATCAAAGCAGGGTGTTCTCCTGTCGGGGTAGACACAACATGAAGCATCCAGTATGTACGTGTTGGAATGGAAATGGCTCCATGCAAGTCATCCATAGTGTCTCCAAATCTAGTATATTCTCTGCACAGAGCAAATGTAACAGAAATATGATAAGAGGTGAAGAAGGAAGACTCAGCAGTGTGGACAGAAAAAAAAAGAAAAAAAAAAAAAAACAAACCCAAAACGCCAAAAAAAAAGCCCCACAAAAAAGCCCCAGCTAGGCATTACCAAGAAGATAAACATATGGTTGTGCTTTCCTTTCAGGGTCCTGGAAGAGTAAACAGAGCATCTATATTCTTTTAACAGCTTCCGACTACTTAAAATTGATTTACTTCAAGGACACAATCAACTATTGTTTTTTCTTATTAAACCAGATTTAACTAACACTTCTGAATTATTTTCTCTCATTTATGTCCAGCTATCCTTCTCTCTTTCTTTGGCACAGCTTTCTCAGTGGAGGGGAGACCCCGCATTTTGTAAAATCTTTTCCAGCTACATATTTTTGTGCAAATTGTGGGATATGAATACACAGGAATCTTGAGTCTGAAAAAGGATAAGTTTGGCCCACATGTAAAACAAGTAAAGTACTATGGTTTGACACACTACTGTGGCTGTTGGTTTCTGCTTTTCTTTCTGGTTGGAGATTATAGCAAAAGGAATACCTTCTTATGCATAACACCTATGAGTTATTCTATAACTCACTGTTAATCTGGTTTTCTTCATCTGCTTTTTAAATTAACATACTTTTAAA
This sequence comes from Struthidea cinerea, assembly GCA_013397865.1. Lineage (NCBI taxonomy): Eukaryota > Metazoa > Chordata > Aves > Passeriformes > Corcoracidae > Struthidea > Struthidea cinerea. Next base: position 1,878,119 of record VZTI01002660.1, read on the forward strand.
GAACTATTTTGTTCTCCATAAAAGAAACATCCATTTCTTTAAAATGTCAGCAGCGATTAGGTTTCTATTTCTCTTCCTTTCAACTAACTGTGCTGTAACTGAAATCAGTTGAACAATTCCTGTAATTAAATGTAATTCTACCTATAAGGTGATGGAGTTTAAGACAAGCACTCTTTACAGATAATTAATACATTTTATCTTTGAACAAAATGAATCAATCTATAAATTCTATTTCTCTCAACTGATTGTTAAAGGAATTCAGATGTAAAACTATGGAAAAATATCTAAACTTCTAAAGTTTACTACTGCATAATTTGCATCCAACCATAAATCTTTGGGATAGAGATTGAGCTAAAAAAGAAATAACAGAGTTAAAAATATTCTAAGAAAGAGTTTAATCAGATACTTCCAAATAATATAATTAAAAGGAACCCTCATATACCTTACTTCAGTTTTTTAAGTCAACTTTTTAAAATTCAGCTCCAGGTAGCATATTAGAAACAGAATACATCTGTTTGCTTTCTAGTCCCCTGCTATTATGATTAGAACATTAGGCATGCGGAATTTTTCTTCTTGACAGGAGACTTATACATGATTATTTTAAACAGTCTGGAAGTAGTATTTTCCTTTACAGTAGAGTAAGAAAAGTTATAGTGGGTATAATTAACATACAAAGAGATGTAGAATTCCAGGAATGTGCTTCTAGCTGTTTTCTGCTAATTGAGGTAACAAAAATATTACACATATAAATAATTTATCCTGAATCAGATACAGTGACAAATATTTGCTACCAACTTCAAATGAGCTATGTAACACATCCATAGGAATGCAATAATATTTCAATTTATGTAGATGCTAAGGAAGTCTGCGCAGGTTAGTAATTTTCAAATTGTTAACTTATATTTTTCAAGGTTAGGAATTGCCCACTTCCCTCATATTTAACTGCTGCTCTACTGGAAAAATTTCATCTTCCTCTGCAGCATCTGGTGCTAACTCCTGCTAGACAGAATGTTGGACTGGTAGGGATTTGGTTTGTTCTGCTGTAGCCACCAATGTTTTGAGGTACCATTGGCTAAAATATGCAAGAAATCAATTCAATAAAACAGCTTAAGAAAAGAATTGCTGCATTTCTAATTGAAATAGACTTACTGGGAAAAGACATTTTAAATAAGCATTTGTACACTCTGTTGCCTGCTAGTCCCTAATCTGACTGAGAACTGAGAATGGCCCAATGTATAATTTAAATAAAGAGAGGAGGTATGGCAACAAATGATACTGCAGCATGTTTAATTTGTGTCTGTGAATCATTAAAAACACAATATTTCACCTGGTGTTTATTTCAACCAAGACTGAAAATCCTCCACCTACTTTCTTTGCTGTTTCAGTTATACAGCTCACTGATTCTTAAATTTTAGAAGATCAATCACTGAGGTATTGATTTAAAAGAGGTATAAAAATCAAAGCTGAATGAACATATCTGACTTGTTCATAATGCATGGTCAGTGTTGGGGAAGAGAAATTGTGAAATGACGTGGTGGTGGAGAAACACTTGGACTGTGACTTGAATAAAACAGATTACGCTGGCAACAAATCAATGATAGAGCGACGCATTCCATTTCATGCCTTTTGCAATAGACAGATGCAGAAAGGTAGTGTGGATGATACAATCCCATCAACATTCCATTTTCTAAGCTGGGCAGGAGAATAAAATGCATGCAGGCTCTGAAAGAAAATTACATGTTTAGATACGGAACTCCAATAGTTATCTATCTTCAAAACCAAGTTTTGTTTGGAAATGTACACTGCTGCCCACTACATTTGATGAAGATGTATTTTCACAGCAGAAAGACTGTACTATAGTAAAATACTTGCCAGAATTAATTACCTACAGAAAATAAGAAATGGTCTGCTTCACTAGCGGGCTCCATTTCTTTATTAAACAAGAAAAAGGTCAGACTGATTTTTCTTTGTAATATTCCTTCTCTTTCTTTACTGTCACCCTGCCTCTTTAACATTTGTACCAAGAAAACTTTGGGCAGGATTTTATGCAATAAGTAAGAGACGGGTTAGAAATGAGGCAATAAACCATGAACATAACAGCTTAGAACACATGACCTGTTCCCGCTCTAATGACACCTTCACCCGCTCTGGATCCATGAGTGTGGTGAAATGAGAATAAGAAGAATCTGTGTGACAGAAGGAAGAAAAAGAGAAAGGTTTTAAACTCATTTAAGTTTGTTGCTGTCCCTGTAAAAGGACTGCAGTAAATAAAAATGTAAGGATATGACTAAGAGCATATCTTCCGTAAGTGTCATAAATTTACTATTTAAAGCATAATATTCTGAATAGAGAGACAAGCGATTCAGTGAATTGATATTTTTTCTTTTTGATAGTGGAAGTTTTCTTACATGGCTTAGAGCATTGAAGAGAAATTAGAAATAATATATTGCTAAATAACATGTGCCATAAAGTTTGAGAAATGTTCAACAGCTAGGTATTTATAGGGAAGAGCTGACTTACATGTTTTCTTTTCTTTACTTTGGTAAATGAGCAAAAGTGTCTAAACCATTTGTGAAATAAAAGTATTTTCCATCTCAAAGAAAGAAAGAAAACACTCTCCTGAAATCCTCTGTACTCCAAGGATTTCCTTAACGCAGAGTGGTAGGCATATGGGAAGTCTTTACTGCAAAAATTAATCTGAGGTGAGCTTGCTGAATCTGCTAAAACATGGTTTAGAGATAAATTGAGGCGTTACAAAAATATATAAATATACCATTCAAGAAAAATCTGTTTTGTGTTTTTTGGGGTTATGTGATTTCTTTGGTTTAGTGTGGTTTTGTTGCTGTTTAGTTTTGTTTGGGATTTTTGGTTTTCTTTGTGTGTGTGTGTATATGTGTGTGTTTCCTTTTTTCCCTCGAGCAAGAGGAAAGGAAGGAAAATTTCTCTATTAGTAAAAATAATAGCTTGGAATGAAGAGCATGGTACACAACCTAATTTCATTCTGACCCAAAGGCAGCAACATCTGGAGAATATCTTTTCTATCAGAGATATTTCCTCTCAGGCCCTTATAACATCGAATGGGAAAGGAAAAACCCTAAACTGCTGTGAAGCTTCAGTTCAACTTAAATGGCGGGAATAAGCCTTGTAATGTTAGTATTTGTCCCTGATTCTGGGAAACACTGCAGTGATGTCTTTGAAAAACTACAAACCAAGAGGTTTAAAACTTTTCTACATTTTGCTACTTTTGATTTACACTGTTTATAACAAGAATAAAATAAGAACTCCTATGAAATTGTAGGCATTTTTACTTAACACATTATTTCACAATGTGGGGAAAAAAGTTGATTTCTAGGCATCAATCACTTAAATTGACAATACAATCACTTAAAATTCTTGCAGTTCAGTAATTTTAGCTGTATTACTCTAAATTGAAATTTCTCAAAGGGAAAGCAAGAGAGTGTTGCTGTAAAGTCAAGGCTTTTCAGTTCAGGAAGACAAATCCCAAAGTCAACAACTTTCCTTGAGACTCTTCTATTTTCTAATGATGTGGACATCCCGACTAGTGGGAGAACAGCTTCTGATACCGCATGTTGCTGGATGAGCTTCCAGGTGGCTACATGCCAGGTACAGGAAGAGGCTTACAAAATAATAAAAAATAAATAATAAAGTAGCCTAGGCATCTCACATGCTTGAAGCTTGCCCAAACTATAAGGAACTGCAAACAGAGTCTTGTAATGTGAAAATGTCAGACAAACCTAACTACAGGCATCACCACCTGTGTCCTCGAAAAGAATAAGAACATAAATGAAAGCTACTGCTTCAGTTTTCAAATAGAAATCATTCCCTACTGAATAACATTATATAACACTGCTTATTATTTCTTCTTCACATGGAACTCAGTATAACAATTTTGCTGACATTTTCTGTGTTATTACATTTGACAGTTTTTGGGGACTGTCAATGAGTAAATGCTATACTTGCTCACAAGTCCATACTGGGGTCTGAAACAGGATTGCCAGCCTTAGCCTGAGAAGTAGGGGCTACACGGTGATGAAGTGCTGATTGTACTCTGGTACCATGTGGGAAAATCTGCCATTCTTCAGGACATCCTCATGGCTATAATGTCCTTTTTTCACCCCCCATCTATAAATTAAGTCCTTACAGAACTAGTCAAGGCAGAAAAACATCCAGACCCACTTTGCTGTGAGCTGTGTAAACCCCAGGTGATCACAGCAACAGAGAGAAAAATTCCCTCTTGGTTCTTTAGGATATTTGAAAAGTTTTAACACTGATACTATAAAAGAGGACTGTTGCCATTCTTTTTAATAAGAAATAGGACCACTGTGGACTTTTGATAATCTAACTAAATAAAAATTAACGTTAGAGAATTGGTAATAATATTCTTATAACAGTTGTGAAACTCCTATCATTTCCATCTTGTTCCAGCAGGTAACTTTCCCCGTCATTGCAATGATTTCCACCCTACTCCCATACTGCACCTTTATTTTTTTTTCTGGGTACATGCTAATTTTATCACTTTTCTGATTTACATCCTATTAACCGTTAGACCTACACAAAGAATATTTAAAAATTAATATGTACTGTGGTTTTTTTACTATTTAGTCTTTTTACTATCAATATAGAAATTGACTTATTTATTACAAGTAGAAAAAAATTATAAATACTTAAATATCTTTAAGTGATATTTTAATGTAGTTAATTTGGAAAATATACACAGAGTTAATTCTACAGTCAAAAGTCTTGATCCAAAAAAACTTTTCTCATTTATCTATTATTCTTTTTGTGTACTCTCTAATTTGTATTTGATTGCATTTACTTTTACTGCTGTGAAACACTATCTGACATTCAGAGGAACACAGAAAATGGATAAACAAGTACTGTTCAGAAGGGCTTTAGCCATTAACTAATGGCTTCCCTCTGCTCTTCTGACAGAAGTAGCAATGCCAACAGTAAGGAAAAGAGTGCTAAGAATAGAAGTGAAGTCGTTGCAAGTTATACTTCTCAAACTTGTAAGTGAAAAGTGGATTGACTGTATTGAAATTCAATGCAGTACCTAAATAACACATAACTACTTTGCATTTCAAGGATGTTTCTGTTGGGGGCATGAAGGTGCCAGCATTTATCACATGGACAGGAAGAGTTAACCTTTGGAAGAAAAAAAACAGCCAAATGCTTTAGAGAGCTCATATTTCTAAGAAAGGTAGACTAACCACTCTGTGAGTGAGAGAGAAGTGCAAAAGACAGGGAAGTGCACTTGGGAGTCAGGGGCAGACAGAATAAGACCAGAAGAGAATGGAAAAGTGAGACCTGTTTGAGGACAAGAAAAGAAAAATCCACTGCCAGTGACATAGAAATAGCCAAGTGCAGGAGCCTTGGGAGCCTTAGGGGCCCTACGATACTACGAGCGTTTGTAAGATAAGGGTCAGACTGACCCTGAAGGTTTGAACAGAAAAGCTGATCCGGCAAAATGAAGTAAAAGAACTGCGATAACAGGACATGAAACAGGTGGTAGAGACCATAGAGGGAAGAAAAACTTATACAGGAGCCAACCAATCAAGATATGCTAAAGATGCATGTAAGGTGCGTGCTTTATGACTGTAACCAATTATAAAGGCGCTATCACGCGGCTGATGTATGCACGGAAGGCCAAAGTGTATAAAAAGGCTAGCTTTAGAGCAATGAATCGGAGCTTATATCGCACATCATATTGGTGTCTTGTCTCCCTACCCTCCGGGCCGCAGCAGCCAAGGTTTCAGATAAGGTTGTGTGCCATAACACTCTGCATCACATTTGCTGAACTCTTAAGCTCCTGATGTCCACAGCTGAATCTGTCCAAACAAGAGGTAAGGGAGTGAGGAAAAGGTCTGCAGAAGTCCCCACAAAGAGTGGGGAGTCAACTGAAAACGTTAAGAAAACAGTATTTCTTAAAATCTTAACCCATTCTGGATTTGCCACCTTGAATCTTTCCCTGAAGAGAAATTGGTTAAGTCCTTTCTTCCACAAGATAAGACAGATCCTATTTCTACCAAAAAATAGCTGAATGGGAGTTTGCTATGTAAGACCACAGCAGTGAGAACGCTCAGCCTCTAACAGCCTTCAAAGATTACTGCTCCATACAGTGCTGAACAATCCAGCCACTCTCTGCTCTGTACTGAAAAGACCTCATCAAAAGAATATATTCAGTCCCATGTCTATGCTGAATGTCAAGAGGTTGGAGATTCACAAGATGTGGGAGTCTAGAAATGTGTGACTTCTGACAATAAGAAGTCCTTTGCTGATTTACATCAGAGAAACAGATATACACATGGGCACTGAGAGGATGCAGAGGGTAGGAGGGGTTGGGACTTCCTTCTACAGGGGAGTAAGAATGGCAGCAGACCCGGTTCTGAGGGGAATAGTGTTTGGAGGCTGAAGTTGCAGCAGGGAAAGCGGTGAAAATGCGTGTGGAAGAACAGCATGATGAGTACAGCTCACAGACTTCCCCTTCTGAAAGCAGCATGACTGGGTACAGACAACAAATGGAGCCCAGGGAACAAACAGGAATTAGAAGCTGTGTAGAGTGGTAGATGTATGATCTTAGGGGTTTACAGAGACATACGGGTGCTGCCATGGACATATAGAGGGACAGGTCCTGGCAGGCAAGGTCCCACTCTCAGGTCCTGGATCCTGTCCCTTAGGGAGCAACACGTGTCTTGGTAGTGCTCTGACATTGGCATTAACATGATGGAAAGGTAAAGATGCAAAAAAGGGAAGGACGAGAAAGTGCAGAATGATGAAGCAAGAGATGTTGGTATGGAGAGAGTATAGAGAAAAAAATTAAGAGTGAAAAGAGGAAAATTTCAGAAAAAGACAAACAAAAGGAGATAATAGAAGTTTTGATTAGTTCATTCAGCACATTATGAATGCAAGATGCTGTTCTGTTATCAAACTGCTGATCCGATGATATAGCATCAAGGCTGGAAGCTGAAGATATGGCAGGTAGCAAACACCTCCGTTTAATCTTTAAACACGTCACCAAATGGAAGAGTCAATTTATGCACTCTTAAATATAATTCCTCATATAAATAAAAATAACTTTTGAGTTTATGTCTGAATATATTACTCTTGGCTTATGTTCAAACTTCTTTTTCAGTGTCAGCTGTGACCATATATTTCTTCCCCTCTCGTATGGGAGCAAGTTAGGACTTCCTCTTTTTTTTTTTTTTGTATTGTAAAAGAGGATATTATTTTCTTAGGTCCTTTCTATAAGAACATGTTTTAAAAAGTGTTCCCTGGTTTTTATTTGTAAGATAAATAAACTAAACAGATATCTAGGATGTCAGGTTATTATACAAAGACTCACAGCAATATTTGATTATTAATCTTTGCCACAACAAATCAAATTCCTCTACAGATAGCCATGTGTGTTGTTGAAAATGTATACTCTGGCTTGACTTAATAATCGTAGATGCATTATTTCTTTATCCAGAATTTCAAGTTGTGTATATTTGTTCTGAAAAGGCAAGAACTGTACAAGGCATTTAGCTTAGACTGTTTGAAAGGTATCAACTGTTTAAATGACATTTTCACCTTCAGCAAATACATCTTTGCCTGCTAGAAATAGTGATGCTATCACGCTGCAGGCAATCTATGATACAGTCATGTCACAAATAGGTGTCAACTCTCATTACATTCTCCAGTATGAATTCCACTTATCAGTTCCCACATAGTTGCAGATGTTTTAACAATCCCATTTTACCATGATTGCACCAAGGCTCAACCTCAAATGCTTCATGATATATTTGTAGGAGCTACGGTAGTTTACCAGATTTGGGACCACTCTGTGTACTTTGTAGCCACATAGAAATTTTTATTTTCAAAAAATATTGAATTTACTGGGAATTTATTGTCTGAATACCTGGATAAACGAGAGTAATAATTTGTAATGTTTCTTTAGAGTCTGGTTTACTTCATTAAAAAGAAATAACTTGTTGTTTGAAATTCAGATCTGACTTTTCCTTCTCTGAAATATTTTTTTCAGGAAAATTATCAGCCAACTCATGCTATGATGATTAGTAAAGTTTCTGGCTAATGCCAAAATCCATGCAACTTACTATAATTTAAAAAAAAAAAAATATTTTGGAAAATAATAATTATAACAGGGGTTTTGTACATATAACTTTTAAAATTAGAACCACATTGGTAGGAGAAAGGAAATGATCTGCTAAATGCATCCATGCACTTCTATTTCCCATATAGATTGTTTCTGATGCAAAGATAGCTTGAATTTTTATTAGCTAACTGAATTTTGAGAACCCCTCAGTACTTTAATGCACTACTACATAGAAACAAGCCAGACAGTGACTCACTGTGTTCTAAAATATATCACTTTACTACTAAATTCTATTAATTTTATAGAGTCAGGTACTATCTAACACCTGAAAATTGCAAATCAGCAAGCAATACATAAAATACTGAAAATAAGCGTAATTGTACATACCAGAGAAAATTTTGGAAAAGTAAATCTTGCCTTTATTTAGTGAGATGACACACTGTTGAATGTTACACGTCTATTCTGTTGTAAGAGAGGAAATAAAAGGCAAATCTGAAAGACAGCCCTTTACCACACCGATCATTGTTTTTCTACCAGTCACATTTCAGGGTCACTCCATTTTGTATTAACTTACCTGCAAAATCTTCCTCAGCTCAGTAACTTTTATTTCTGCCTTTCTAGGCATTGTGTATTTATCTTGATATCTTTCTAGTCTCTAACATTTGTAGTTTAAAAAGTATACCCAACTTTATAATACTTTATCATTTGCAATTAACTTTATCACTAACTCAAATTTTAATAATATAAAGTGTATGAGAGGAGTGAGAGGAAGTCAAACTTACACTTTTCTCAGAAAGTCAATAGAAAGAAAAATGAACTTCTGAATAGTGGAAGAGATTAAGAGAGCTTGTGTACCTGTTTTATAGGGTGAAAAGAAGCAATAGAAAGTGATAAATTCCATTCTTCCCATAGAATGCAACTTGCTTGACCCTTCCCTGAACAAACTCTACAGTAGTTTTTACTTATTACTTAATAATCCAACAGTGGTGCCACATGAAACAACCTAGAAATTTCTTATTTTGAGGTGACTGAATGAAACTTTTCCACAGAGCAGTGAAATAATAAAAAATAAAACGAAACAAACACAAAAGAGAAAACTGGTGTCTTTGCTCAGTGCATCTTGTTCTGAACCACAGTGTAGCCACTCAAGCAAGAATCTCAGTTAAAAAGACCAGCAGACAAAAAGTTTTGTTTGTTTGGGGTTCATTTCAAATATTTTTGTGGAGAAAGCCTCTCATCTGATAGGTGCGAGGTCCAGCTAAATCTGTAGGCATTTCATATTTTGACTGAATGGAAAGAAAAATACTATTTGGAACAAGGAGTAGAATTCCTGCTTGGCCAGAAGGGACTGCTCATGTCCTCAGGTGTTTCTGCCTTGACTTTTTATTGCCCCGGACCCAGCACAGTCATAGAGCTACACAAAGCAGCACAAAACTACCTTAATCCCTTTCACTATCTACAAGAACCAGAGGGAAAAAAGTCACGTTAACAGTATCACTCTTCACAGGGAGTAAAGTAGCTTGAGTGTAGTAAAAAATGTGTCATCTCTTTCAAGACAGTCAGTGTCACCTCCAGGATGATTCCAGGTCATGGCTGTTTGAGGAGAGTGGAGAAAACCTGAAAGATATTGCTGAACCAATACCTGTGCATATTCTGCCATGAAATGAGAATACTCAAGAAATTACATTTTTGGAATATATCCAGATACTGTCAGTAGAATTCAGTGTTTTCAAAGCAGTAGCATGATATATAACATGTTTCTATAACGTGCCAAAATTATCATTAATAATTTATTACTGCAGTATTGCTTTTTTCAGGTCACAATGATTATTTGGCCTTGAAAAAAATGAATTCATTTAAGATAACTTTAAAAATACTCAGCATTGCATGTGTGAACAAAACATTGATGATCACCTGCATCTAAGTTTTAAAGAGTTCTAAAGAGTGGTTTATGATTAATAATGTCAAATGTGATGACTGTGATTAACACTAACAGGTATCATTTGCTCATATAATAGGTAGCAAAATTATTGCCTGCTAAATCAGACATCTTTAGTGATCAGACAAGTTAAATTTAGACTAGAACCCAGCACTGAAGTTTTAGACAAAAACTGAGTTTTAAATTAATAGCAGTGAAATTTCAGACTGTCTCTAATTATTTTCAGAAGATTTCTTGCTCAAAAAACAAGAAGGGTAAAATTATTAGCAGATAATGCTAATTCTTCCTTTCTTCCCTGAGTGAGGTGACAAATCCCCGAAAGACCAGGACACATCTGCAGTGGAACAGAAAAGTAATCCCCTATTACTTTACAGCAACATCTTAGATTATAGTTTAATTCATTCTTCCAAAACCCAAAAACCTTCACAAGGCACAGGTTTAAAGTTCCAATATATAATTTTCCCAATTTTTATAATTAACATATTTTCTCATAACTTAATTTTCCTGTACTTAATTATTCAATTCAATCTTGGAAAAAAGTTGTAAAGTATTGATAGAAAAAATAGAAAAAAAATGAAGAAAAAACTGGTAGGGAAAAAAAAAAAAAAAACCAACAGAAAAAACCAATAAAATAACCAAGCTGTGATTCTTATTTTTGTTTTATTATTCAGAAATTCACTAGAAGTCTCTTGGTGCTTTAAGAGGATGAGTTTAATGTATGTACAACTCCCAGAGAGAACAGTCCTTTTTTCAGGCAGATTTCCTAATGAAGTAATGGAAGACTTGAGGATTTGATTCATGAGCTGCATCTATTTATGGCAGGGGAAGGAAATATTTCTCCCTTCATAGGCCTGTGCAGAGGCAAGAGCCTCACATTGCACAAGAGCAGGAATGCATCTCCTCCCCAGCAGGAGAATGAATGTTTACCATATTAGATACTGGAGGCTTGTAAAAGACACTGGAGGCTTGTGATTTCTGACAACAGAGTTGCCTTCTGCAGGTGTTCATTTGCAGACAAGCTTCAGACATGGCAACAGATGATGTGACAGAAGGTCTGTTGGGGACCCTGTCTACCTGGGCCAGTTTTGCCTAATCCCTGTCTGGGGCAGTGAAGAAAGCGAAGGACAATGGTGGTCAGATGTCCCCTTCTGCAGGGGAAGAAAGCTCCCTAATGCTTCTCTTTTGCTGCTTGCCAAAGATTAACACAGAAATATCACGCGGGCATATAGGGAAAACCAAAGCTTGCCAGAAGGATGTAAAGGACAAAAAGGAGGACATAAAGAGGCATGTCAGCTATAAAAATGAAGTCCAATAAAAATAATTGTACAATTAAGTCCAATGAAATCCAGTAATAAATTGTCCTGCTTTCAAGAGAGGTGGTGAACTAGTGGCAAAGGATATAGAAAATAGAGAGATATTCAGTGTGCTGTTTACCATTTTTTAATTGCAAGGTGTACTCAGTCAGTGACAAGAGATGCTCCATGAGGAAAGACCAGCTGATAACCAAGGACATGGGCAAGACAGCACCTTCACTGATGGGGTGCAGCTAGCACAACCAAGCAGAGCCAGACCTGTGACTGACAAGTTCTGGTCTCAGTTTGATAATCATCAGACAGAGCATGGCAAGGTAAGAGTCAGCTTCAAGTTCAACCCAAAACTGCAGACCAGTTTGCAAGTCAGAGCCAGTAGGCAACAGGGCTGAACACACCTGCAGTACAGCCCAGGCAAACACTGGGGGTTCAGGGCTGAGCCTGAGCGGTCAAGACTGGTGTCCCAGCTGAGACTGGTCTGGACAGTAAACCCTGATCTTTCACTCCAGGCTTGACACAGGCATTCCAGACCTCCATGCTTAGGAACAACATCTGGGTGAGAAAAGTACAGCCCCCAGTAAAAGATGACCAAGTTAAGGTCTACTTATACTGGACACACACACGTTCATCAGACTGGGCGGGATGTGGTTACGAAGGCTGTGTGGTTAACATAACTTTGATGCCACGTCTCTAACCTTTGAGAACAGGCTAAGGGATGGACTGCAGACTAAGGTGTACAGCAAAGGAAAAAGAGACAATGTTTGCGAGATGCAGCAGGGGAAACTACAAAGTGTGTTTCGTGAAAACGAAACCTTCATTATTGGAATGGCAAACTCAGAGAGCTTGTAAAATCTCTAACCTTGGGGAGGACCTCAAATGACCTGGTCTAACTCTGAAACTAGCTCTGTTTTGAGCAGGAGAATAGACAAAATGACCTCCAGAAATCCTTTCCAAGCTCATTGTTCTATGATTCTAGTACAGAAGGATTTCATTGATTTTCTGGCAACCATTTATTTTATAACTTTCTTTTCACAATCCTTTTCCCAGCACAATAACTGAGAAAAAAAATACTTGTGAAAGTTGGCTAGCTTATTTCTTCCTGTATTTATTTAAAAGTGCAGAAAAAAATACTAATCTATAATTTTAATTTAGTTGAGAATATCCAAATCTTGTCAGGAATGAGCAATAGTGCAGTACAGACTAAGAAAATACTATTGCTCATTATCTAACTAATTGAATTGGAATAAATATTTTAAAGTTCAAATAAAAATGGTGACAAGACAGTTAAATAAAATGCTTTTTGCATCTGTAGGGTCTCCACAGTTAGTCTTATTATTTTGGTCCAGAAGTTCTGTTTCAAAAGATACTCTAAAATAAAAAAAGTTTGAATTTAGCATCTGTAGAAAGGTAAAGTATGAATAGACTGATCTCCATGTAGAAAGATTTCTGATATCTTTTAGGCTTTTTTTCTTTTTTATTGATAAAACTAGAATAAAACAGAAATAAACTCATTCAGATATATGCATTCTTCTTCATAATCACTTCATTAATTAAACTTTTATTGAAAGGTTTCATGAACTTTTCTTCTAATTCTGTGTGCCTAAATATAGATTAGGAATTTTAGTAGGAGACATAATCTGAAATCCTTAGCTTTTTGCTCTCAGTCTGTGTTTCCAGAAGCCTTATCTCTAAGCTGTCTTCCCAGATACCACACTTTGAGATGGACACCACACTGGCTAATAAATATGAATGTTTCTGCAAAAGGCTCTATTGACTTCTTGAAAATTTAAGGAATATGGGATATTTGAAATGTCTATAGATATCTCATTAATTAACTCTTTTTATGCACGTATTGATGTCAGAACATTGACTGGACCAGAAGGTCCATGTGAAAACAACAATTTTTTTTATATTTCTTGCTGAAGAATAAAACAGGTGAATAAAATTAGCAGATTCATCCAAATAATACTGTGAATATTTTTCACTTTATTTTGATCCACAGGTGATGGTGTGTTGATTAATAGAGCACTTAAAACAACTTTCAGAGATGCAGAGGTTGTCAGAATATCTCTATTTTCCTTACGTGCTCTTTTCAAGAGCAATTCTGAATTGACAAAGATTGATAAGTTTCTTTGCTAGCTTTTTTTTTTCTTTTATATCAGTCATATGGCACTTGAGAAAAAACAACTACAAAGGAAAATTGTTTAAAAATTAAAATCTATACAAAGAGATGAATCATTGAATGTATTGACTAATTTTAACAGTATATATCAATAATTCGCCCACGATCATAGGTCATTTTTGCATTCTAATACATTTTCATTTTGATTTGAATATATCAAAATAATTAATATATATATAAGCAAATGTTTTATAAGTGAAAAAGTATCTTCACTATTCAGAAAGTAGGAAAACCTCATGAGAAAAATCTATAAACTCATAGAGAAAGAAATATATTTTATATGAACCTACTGTATTCATAGTGGCTGAAATGCAGCTATTCTAATCTCATAGATAGATATATTAAATTGATATGAATATGAAATATTAGTGGAACAAAAATACTCTCTGCAGAGCAAATAAATCTCGTCTTTAAACAGTCAGATCAAGATAGGCAGATTCCTTATACTGGGTTAAGTATATAATAATAATTAACTCTCCACCTAGCACATTTCCTAGAAAACATATTTTAACCTATTCAGACTTATCTAATTTAGATTTTTTAGCTGTTTGGGAGATATAGAAAATGACAGTACTGTTTTAAATTAACAGAAGGAACCTTACTAGTGGATTAGGTATGGACACACAAAAAACAATTTTTTTTTCAGAAAAGGTCTGAATCAGCAAGATGCCTTATAATGCATTGCTGGGGCCAATATGAAAACACATTCATCATGGGAATTTAGAGACCATTAAATATTACAACTGTCCCCACTCTGTCATGACTGTTCCAGCACCTGCTGTAAAACTACTTTGTTCTAATCTGCAATGAAAATGCAGTTTTACCACATCTCACCAGATTGATTTATATAGTACACACCCACAGAAATAGTTGTATATTAGAGTATATCAAACACTATGTCAAAAAAAAAAGGGGGAATAAATCTTCCTATGGAATAATTTTTAACACTGTGTTCTGGGTAGAAATGTACTTCCTGTTAACGTGCAATATTTTGTACTGAGGCTTAAGCTAACATAAGGGGACAGAAATCCATTTTCCTTATATACAAATCAGAAATGTCAGAAGTATGAGCCTTTAGCTGAGCCAGCATACTGTAAGAATCAATCACTATAATGTGCCTACAATCTCCCTTCCACTGCAAACATAAGTCCCAGCCAAATACACTTCCCTCTTGCCTACTCAGCAATGCTACTGAAAGTGACATCCCTCCCATAGCCAGAATAGCAATAATTTTATGTTTTTAGTGAAATTTTCCAGCTGTGTTATAGCCTGTCTTTTGAGTTAATCATCAGACACAGTGTGTTTCATTCACAGTTCCATAGTTGCCATCATCTAGCATCAGACTTGAGAGCTCCATGGTCAATTCATGTGAAATTTACTTTTTGTCAACACACTCGTCAGTAGCTGGGAAATGTTGCAGACAGGAAGAAACTCTGAGAATTAGTCTTTGCTTGAACATTCATGTTGTACTAGATTGTTTTTAATATTTTGGGTTTTGTGTGTTTGGGATTTAATATGAGCCAAAAGGATAAGCACTGTTGAGCTTGCTAAATTATCTGGGTTTTGAATTTGAAATTGTGTTTTCTAATCACTTGGCCTTCTGTAAATATCCTGGGTAAACTAGGTTTCAGTCTTCTTACTTTGTTGGCTACTGCATACTATTGATTCAAGTTTCTAAGAATAATTTTTGTTGTTCAGCTCAATCAGGATCATTTTGAAAAATTCTAAAACAGAGAAATCTTATCTAATTCCTCATTTTTTTTGTTTTCATTTTACCTCAAATTTGTCTTAAAAGTATTATCTTACTTTTTGAGAATTATATTTCCTGTAGTCCTATAAACAAGGAAGCAACAGACATATCAGAGCAGTTTAAAATCAGCTCTAGCTTTCAAAAGTGAGAGTTGCTTTCTCTAATGGTATTAGCATGGATTTTTTCTTTAAAATGGTAATTTTAATGGAAGCATTTTTTCTTAAGGCTTCTTCTCCTAATGTCATTAATGAATATAGCTTTGCCTGAATGAGTCTACTTTTCTGTTTATTTTTTGCTCTTCTTTTTAGGCAGGTTACACATTCAAGTGTTACACATTCAACATTTTGCCCAAAACAATAGACTCAACAACAGGAACAGGTCAGGAACAAGCACGAGCTACTTTTGTTACTAATCGCATTTGCATTAAGTCTTTTGCAACTTGGGAAATAATAGAATATTTCAAAAAATTAAATGCAACTTTTAGGAATGGTTATATGAAATAAGAACAAATATCCATTTAATAAAGTACCATGGGCTTACTGCAGCAAGTGGAAACATAGTTAGAAAATTAATATAAAAAACAGGTTGTGTAAAGAGTAATCTTTTCCCCAGCACTCTCTCTCTCAGCTTCCAACAGCTTGCAGTATTGGCATCTCCCTAGTTAAAATTCCTATTTATAACTTGGCATTTAAAAGGTCTGTGAGGACTTTTAAGCCATAGATGCCTCTAATTGCTTTTTGATTTAATTTGTACTTTTGACTTTCGTCCTGTGGCAATTTAATTCTGTGGTTTAATTTAGATTATAATAGCAGAATGTGCTTCAGCAAAATATTCCCTAAATCCCTTTCTGAGATCTCCCTCAGCATGTTTTACTCACCTATAAAGAGAAGGTAGATGTAATGTGATAACACGAGTTTCCTTTTTCCAGTAGATTTGGTGCATCAAAAATCTGACCTTTTAATTTAACCCATTTATAGAAAATATTTTGTGTCTGAATATAATCAGGACTACATGAAAATATTTTGAAATACAGCTTGTCAGAATTTAAATTACGAAAAAAATTTCATATTAGGGAATTTTAACTCCAGAATGGAATAATTGATTTTGATCTGGAAAGGGAAAGAAGAAAACTGTAACAAAATATTGAGAACAGACACCAGAAATAAGTATGACTGTCTAATACCTTCCTCCGAATCAAGGTAAAGATTGAAGGAAAGTCTCAGCCTAGGTAAGTATAACAACCATAAAGAAATTTCTGTTTAATATACTTACTAACTTATTTTTTCTTTTATAGATTTCTAAAGGTCTTAGGTCAGTCCCTGATTATATTTGTAGAGATTCAGATATAATCTTTCCGTTCCAGTGGTTTCAAGAATTTGAAAATTAAACTCTATATTGACAGCTTGCTAGTAAAAAATATGGACTGAAAATGTTACCTATTAAAGCCTTCTTAATATTTAAATTTTAATCCTTAATGTATTTTTTGTTGTTGTTGTTGTTAAGTATTTACTAAAGGATGTGCTAGATATTTAATGTTGAAGATGGCATTTTTAAGTGGAAAACAGAAAATAAAACAGAAAATTAAATAAATCCATGGAATTCATGCTCTTTCAAATAATTATTTTTAAAAGCAAAAAGTAGTGAGACAGTGTATGAAACTTAATAATGAAACAGATTTTCTTCTTGTTTTTTAGGTCCAATATCACAGATTTAATCACAAAATTAACTGTTGGGGCATGCTGGTGAGCTTTTTTTGTTTCCCACATTTTTCATGTTGTCCCTTTCACATTAAAATAACTTTTCCAAAGTCAAATTATTTTCTCACTAGTTTTCAGCTCTAAATTCTGGGGTTTTTTTCTGACATATCAACCACTTTTAAGGAAAGAAGACAAGTTTTATGAGAATTTTCACCAGACTGAGATTTTTTTCTGTGACAAAGAGAAAATTCAACATGAAATCACTACAGTAAATGCTTATATAAAAGAAAAGCCTAAGGGACTTTATTTACAGCTAGGTTTTTCTGGGTTCATAGGTAGTATGCATTAGTATACATTTCTAATATATGTCAGAAACAGGTATATTTGTTTGTTCCTGTTTTCTAAAGTCTATCCAGAGCCCAGTAGCAATGAATTCTTTCACTCCTACACCAGGGCTCTGAAAAGCACCAGTCTCAGGGCTGGCCTGGGCTCACCTAAGCCAAACCTGGGCTGTTTTCAGCTGCTACCTCAGGGCCAGATACCTGCTGTGTCCTCTGCCTGAGCCTGAGCCTGAGCTCTGCCAGTGCCTCCAAGGGCAGGGTCTGGCAGACTCAGGGGATCCTTGCCCAAATAAGATGAGCCCCTGTGGCTGAGCCTGGGGAGGCTGCAGGGCCACGCTCATGCTCAGCTGGGAGCAGCCACAGGGCAGGAGCCCAGGGTAAGGAAATACAGAAATAACCCAAGCACATCCAAGCACCGATGGGACCTTGACCAGCAACACTGCATTTCTCCCAGGAAGGGAGGGACTCAGGACGCTGATGATTCGCCATGACAGCACAGCACCACTAGGCTGGGGAAACTGGAAGGACATTGGGAAGGTGAGCACAGCACCAGCAAAAAAGGATATATTTTAGAAAGGGTGTTTCTTTGAGAATTCTAAGGGTAATAATATTATCTAGTTTTTCCTGTACTAATTTGTACTAGAATTGTTACTATCATTGTAGCTGGACTGTTGCTTTTCATTTGGATTTAATTTTTTTAAATTAGGCTAACAATAAATTGGCTCTATATATGGCTTTTTTTCTTTCCCCTGTAACACAGTTTTGAATGTAGACCAACTCCTTAAAAAAACAGGGAACAATTTGGGAACTCAGACAATGGGCTCAGATGTATTCCAGAATTCAATAAAATAGACAGAGACTCTGACAGTATACTCTTAATATAATTAAAGCTAATTCTGTTGTGGTTTACCATATTTCTAGTACTGTAGACCTCAAAATAATTGAATCTCAAAGAAGGTGATCTCTACTTCAAACTGAGGAAAATGTCTCTAAACATGGAATTAATTATCCCTCTTCTCATTTCTTTGAGGACTTTACTTAAAAGGTATGTTTAAATAACTTAGACATGGAAGAAGCTTGGAGGATATTGGTATTTTTGGAATGGATTTTATTGTGCTTTTAGCTACCAGAGACTTTGAGATAAGCTCTCTGCGTGGAAGGAATTTTCACTTATGGAAAAAAAACAGGCATGAAATCTGATCAAATTTTATTTTTGTTTCACCTTCTGGTGTTTCAAAAGACACAGAAAAAGGGCAGTAAACACTGGAAAATGTTTATCTTTAAACAGTAATTTGAAGAAGCATATCCTAATGGTAATGAAAACTGTGAAAGATCTTTATCTGCTATGGCATTGCCGGATGTCAATAAGAAATGAATGAACAACAGTTGCTGCTTTTAAAAATATGGAATTTTATAAACCTTGTCACTGTGTCTTATCAGAAAATGCATCTGATGAAAACTACAGCATGCCTCTCAAAGTTTCTATTTGTTGAAAATATTTTTTATTGTAATAGAAAACAACCCTGAACTGCCTGCCTACACTGCTGACTGCTAAATCAATTTCTAAATGGAAACCTAGAAATATTTCCAGTAAGAATTTACTAGACAGTGTCACACAGAAGAAAATATAAGTGGCTTATTATGGCAATTAGTAGAGGTAGTGATCAGGAAGAACAATATGTGACGAAAATATTAATGAGCACATGAATTCAATGAGCTGATTATCTTACAGATCATACAGATGCCTTTTCCTGGTCTTAAAATCAAGAATCAAACACGGTTAGGAGGGAAAAAGGGGTTTTACATTGGTATTTATTTCAAGGATCCTTAGGTGCACCACGTCCAGGTCAAATGCATCTCAGTGCACACTGCAATGCACCCCCACAATAGATCAGGTATCTTATTTATATAGGTCTTGCTAATTAGCATATCTATCAAAGATTCCCCAGTGAGAGGCTCGAGTGAGCCCCCCTCCTTGAAGAACCTTCCCCCTGGATGGTTCTATCTTAGTTTACAAAATGTGCTCTGGAGAGGACCTTGGTGTCTGGGGCTTTCTGATCCCTAACTATGAGGCTCTAAGATGTTCAGTCTCCTAGCTTAATAAAATAAGTCTAAGAATGTAGGCTAAAAAACACTAAGAATACAAAAAGCTATAAAAAGGTATATAAAAGGGGTATAAAAGAAAAAAATCATCATGGCATCAATACAAACCCCAAAACTATGTAGAATGTTGAGCCTTCTAATTGCTATTTTAAATTTGTTTTTAATTTCTCTTCTACAGAATAGCATAATAGAAATCTTAGGTTTCAATTTTCCTTTGCTTTGAAGAATTTTTCTGCTGAAACATTCTCCATCCTTGCCAAAAATACACAGCATCAAGGATATTCTAACAGTACTAGCTCACAACATGCTTCTTTGTTTGGGTTCTGGGAAGAGAATTTTCAAAATAATTCTTGAAAATTTTTCAAAATAATTTTTGTCTCAAAAATTATTTGATGATTCAAAATGAAAAAAAGACATTTAGGAGAACATGAATACAGTCTAACAGACTGGGATGGGCATTTTCACTTTAAATTCATTAAAAAGCTTCTGCTTGCCCACCATATTGAACATTGAGTGTGTGCTTTCTGCTCACAAAGGTGACTGCATGAGACGGTGCTAGAACTACATTTCTTTTTTGTTCTTGGATAAGTTCATTCTGCACCTTTAAAGTTGTTACCTCAAAATTCAAACTTTTGAGAAAACATTGTCCTGCATAGAGGGAAGTCTCATGAAAAAAATCTGCTCTTCTAGGGAAAAAAAGTCAGGAATACAATCACTATCCTAGAACTCAGTCATGTGATGTGTTCCTGAGGTGGTATCTCACTGCTTTTTCCATTAAGTGGTTGAACAACTTGCATAAATCCTAATGACTTTGTATATAGATGTAGTCTACATAGTAAGAAATAGGGGGCTTAATCTTACCCAAGAGAATTTATACAGCAACTGGTGTCAGAAAGAGCATTTAAGAATAGTTTGATTATGAACTGGAAGAAGATGGAAATGTTATAATAAAGGGAGATGGCAATCAATGGAATCAGTATGAGAATATCAAGGAGTACTAGTTACTTTGCTTTTTAAAAAATACTGGTGCAATCTTCAGACTCTGCCTTCCAATCCATACAGTGTTCTCTTCTTTTTTTTTTAATCCTATATGCTTATGAGGAAGATAACAAACAAGGCAATTCAACTCCTTTTTCTTGTAAACACAGTTTCAGGTTCAAGAGATAGTGCTCCAGAAAAAAGCATATGAGGATTTAGTTTGCTACCAAAGATGGATTCTAAACATTTCTTCCTCATATATATGTTTTTTTAAATACCCAATTGGCATGCTTTGCTTTCTCTTTCATAGAACTTTAGAGCCTGGCAATGACTAGTCTAAATCAAAGTAATTCTTCTATTTACGAATTTCCTACTACAAGAAAAAGAAAATCTAAAAGATAACTGCTAAACATCAGTTACAACTATTTACCTATTTTCAGAGACTTACAAAAATCTGAGTGAAGACCCAGTCTGTTTATATATATAAATATCCTAAAAAGATATAACCAGAGTCTAGTCACAATATAGACCAAGATGAATAGAAATGTGTAGCATTTTGTTTTCTGTCTTTTGAATGTAAAGTGGGTTGTTTTTTAAAAAACAATATTTGACATTCTGCCAACCTCAGAAGATTAAAGGAGTCACTGAGCTAGACATTAGGAATCATTAGCATAGTTCACTGTCACAAATCTGAAGTTACTTTAAACATACAAGTTATTTTCAGGAACAATCTAAGGAGACCCCTAAAACTAGGGCAAAATTAATGATGTTACACAGAACAGCAGTAGTAATTATGTCCAGTGGCTCAGCATGATTACAGTTCCTCAGTGCCTTCACAGCTTTATACAAATTATATAGCATCACTTGGCAGTGGTGAACATATAGCAGCACATCTTAAAGGTCTGTTTAAAAGTAATTAGCAACACTGATTCATGCGCAGGCTCTGAAAACTACTATATCTTTTGAAAGATTAAAAGCTAGCTAATCTTGGTTTTACCCAAGCTTAAGAATATTCTTTTAGGCATAGCTCTGAAGAAAAAGAAATTTATGCACTTTTGATACCCATCCTACCTCCTAAAATCTGAGAGAGTATATCCAGGAGTAGACTTAGCATAGTGTAGTGCTAGGAAGTAGAATACCTTAGTGGTGAACACTGAGACTCAGAAATGAAATTTATTTTTTGAATTGGCTTAGAAAGTCATTAGTCTGTCTGTTAACACCCCCTTGGGTACCACAGGTACCAAACAGCTTTAATTTTCAGTCCTCATGATCCTGCACTGTCAGTGTATTATCATGGCTGCTTCACCTTCGGTCCCACAACACACATGCAAGATTACTCCAAGGTGTGTTTCCTGAAAGACTTCTCTTCTAGGATATATTTTAAACTAAAAGATTGTCTACATATCTCAGGCAAAAAGAGATATCAGAAAAGGGACTCAGGCCTTTGTGGCAACATACCTCAAGCTATACACTGGAGTGAGAAGACATTTGCAAGAATTTAGTCAGATCTTGTGGTAATGGTTCAAAACTCCATGATTCCTTTCCCGCAGGTCACAACCTGCATCATTGCGTTACAACAGAGCCATATGTGTTTTCTCATTTTCCCTTTCCAGCTTCAATATTTTCACACTTCTACTTGCACAAGAGAAATAGTTAATGTGTGTAGTCAAATTAGATTATGGTTTTATGGTTGGAGAATTCTCCCAGAGAGGAGAAAGCCAGGTTTGATTTCCTTCATGTTGAAAAGGAAATAAGATGTTTTAACCCCCATGCAGCTATGTAAGCATTGAACATTAAACCTTCTCCTGTGTACCTGAATAAAAACAACTTTTGTCCATGTACTGCATGTCTGAAATGTAATTATTCAATATGCCTGATCAATCAAGTCACTAAGACATTTTAGGGCAGAATTTTAACAGAGACGGTGTTTTAGGCAGTTTTTGCCCACAGTTGCTTTTCACTGCTGAACACTCCCATCAGCAATATGAGTTCATCCTTCCGGTGTTATATGATGATCCACACAGGACAATTGTTATGTCTCTGGATTTTGTTTCTCGTTTGTTTTGCGAGTTCTTTTACTCTGAGTTCGTATTAAAATGCAGGAGACGCTAGATTGTTCTTCGGACTTAGGTGTTTATTATTTCTTATCTATGGCATAGCTGCACAGAATGTGCCTCTTAGTTAACAAGGTGGAAAATGGCCCTGAGTTCTAACTTCCAAGGCCATTTAAAGCCCAATCTATCCAATTATGGAATGCCAACTAATTTATTTTTAGTTATAATCCAATAACTAATCATGTTCCACACTGCAGGTTTTTTGAACCAATACCAAACCACACAGATTTGTGAAGAAGAAGGAGGACAGAAGAACAAACCCACACCCAAAATCCTCCATCTTGCTACTTAATCCCATAAACCTAATTTTCTACATCTCTACATATTCCACCTAGGGACATAACAAATCTCTTTTTAATTACATAGCAACAATCTCAGTGCTATTACATAATCTGGGAAGCCTTTCCCAAGGCCTCAGGTCAAATGCAGTGTGCTTTTGAGGATCATTGCCTGTCAGCACTGAAAGACTGAAATTCTCTGAACCCAGGATTCCAACAGACAATTTGCCTGGATTAAAAATTGTTAGAATGGCAGTGTTTTATTTGATTCAATTCTAAGCCAGAGCAGTACAGTAGTGGCAGTGCTGCGTGCCTATTCCTACAGATTTAGGAATGGATGATCAAGGAAAGTAGTTCAGCAAGCACTCCTGTTGAAAAATAATTAACAAAGCATCCCCTCTGTCACGGTTTAGATGGTATTTAGATAGTTCTAGCCTTCCTCATATTTCTTGTGTTGCAAAATGGGGAAATGAAAACCACCTTTGTATATTATGTTTATTTAAATTGAAGTTCATGTGAGCAACAAAATTAAACATTGCTCTTTGCCAATATAAAAATACAGGGTCTCTTATTAATATATGTGCTGATCAGATCATGAAATAAATGGACTAATTCACAGTCAACAAGGACAAATTCCTAAAGGAAATCAATGATTTTAAATTTGAAGGAGTAAACAAACCTGTTCCTGTATTTTGGGCCATTAACCTGAAGGGACACTATAAACTAATTTACTGTGGAGTTTATTAAATTAACAAATTAAAAATATGCATTTTCTTCACTGCATTATGTTGTTTGAAACAAGTTCCGAGAGCTATCATGACAGCTTTGAAGTTTAGCCTTTTTGTGGTCATCTTTCTCTTATGTTACAATCTTTATGTAAAATTATTTCAACTCTCTGTGGACAGTATTTTAGCCGTAAAAAAACATATTATAAGGCAAACCAGAACTGTGATCATTGGTTCTAAGTGAGATTTGGATCCACATTCACATAATCTAAATACAACATGAATTATTGCATTCTGCATTTCCATGCATGTTCAATCGAATCATAGAATCACATAATGGTTTGGGTTGGAAGGAAATATTAAGATTATCTAATTTCAACTCTCCTGCAATGGGCAAGGATGCCTTTCATTAGACTAGGTTGCTGAGAGCTCCATCCAGCCTGACCTTGAACACTTACAGGGATGGAGCATCCACAGTCTCTCCGGGCAATGTGTTCCAGTGTCTCGCCACCCTCACAGTAAAAAAATTTCTTGTTAGTATCTAACCTAAACCTACTCTTTTTCCTTTTAAAGGCATTTCCCTTGTCCTGTAACTACAGTTCCTGATGAAGTGTTCCTCTCCAGCTTCTTTGTAGGCCCTCTTCAGATACTTGAAGGCTTCTACAAGGTCTCCATGAAGCCTTCACTTCTCTGAGCTGAACGGTCCCAGCTTTCTCAGCCAGTCTTCTAAATACTGAAGCTTAGTGTCAGAAACAATAAACACTTCCATGGATGCAATATTTAGCAACTTCAGAAAATACTTGGGGGTTAGTGCTTAGAGGCTGCAGGATGGCAGAACCAGTGCAATGTGTCATTTCTGAGTGTAATCAAAAACATTTTTGTATCTTAAATTTACAATTCCTTAAACAGTCCCCTGTGGGCTACAGTATAGCACTCAGAACAACAGCAGCTTGCAAGTAGGCACATGGAGCAGCACAAATACAATTACTAATAAAAATATAGGGTATATAAAACAGGTCTCTCTGAGATCATGACAGGCTCAAATGACAGAGCATTGTAAGAACTGAGATTTGTTAAATAGTTCTGACAGAAAACCAAAATCACCCCAGTTTTCCATTTCACACCTTAACTGTGTTTGGCATGACTAGAAGTCATGTACTTTCTTGGTACTTTTCTAATGCTCTCTAATCTGGTTTGGATTGCACTTACAAGTAAATGTGAAGATTTAATGAGAAAACTTATGTTCATCTGTGCCCATTTTCTCTTTAAAACAATATGCAACATAGTGTTTTCATATTTCAAGATTCTGATGCAGTGTATCATTTATTAATTAAAGTGGGAAGAAGTCTTTATGAATCAACTTTCCAAAGGTGCTCAGTGAAAGCATGTTCATAGCTTTTTTTGAAACCAGGTAACAGTATTTAATTTGTCATTATATATTCATGAAGTAACAGACTTTGTTCTGACAAAGTAATTTCTTCAATCAGAAAAGAGCATTTCACAAGACAGGTATATGATAAGTGGCTTAACAGATGCTGCCCCACGTACACTTTCCAGTGATATGTAGGATTGTTACTTTATTTTGTTAAAGTTACCAAATTGCTTTGCTAAAAACAAATTAGAGCAAGCATTACACAGTTTTCAATTTGCTGACTGCATGAAAGAGAAATGTGTTATAGTAAAATCACCTTATGTGCATGTGCATACAATTTTATAATCTGATTTACGGTGTATCTCAGAAACACAGAGGTCACTATACATTCAAGTAATAATCTATTTCTACTGGGACTTCGGATCCTAGAGAATTTTAAAAAGTGTCTCTGTTTATTAAGATTTGCACTTATTAAAAAATAATGCCTTTAAAATTATATAGTCAGAAATATTTCTGCGAAGAAAAACACAATAAAATCTAACTTATCCATAAAAATGTAAAACTGTACAAATAAACATATGTGGACAGGAATGTGATTTTACATTTTAAGTAGAAAGACTTCAAACATTGGAATGATGACAGTTCTCTTACCGCAAAGCTAAAGCCATCTAAAATACATTATTACATTGTTTTCTGTACATATTTCTTCAGGACATAAATTTTGATTTATGTTTTCCTCATGATTTTTTTTTTTAAAGTTCTTTGATTTTTGATTACTGTAAATATGAACAGAACATTAGGATTTCCATATTAACCCCAGATAACAGGGTAAACCATCCTTTATGCAATTCCATTTTTTTCATTAAATGACCAATTGACCTCCTAGAAAACAATGTTACCAAGAAATTTTGCTTTTGAAGATACACTGCAATTATTAAACCATTACGTTTTTCATTATAATATTTACAATGAGGCCAGTAATATTCCAATCCTTCATAAATTAATGTAAAAAAATAGATGAAATCTTGTCATATAAGAGGTCTTGAATTTCTATGATTTGTTGTCACTGGAGGTTGTGAAGGCAGATAGAATTCTATGGTTCAAAAAAAGATTAGGCAAATTCATGGATGACAGGTCCGTAAACAAACTCTCAAGGGATTAGGTAGGAATGTTCTCACATGAGCAGTTGACAATGCAGGAAATACCCTGGAGGAATGGACTTCACAAAGTGTCCAGCTTTTTGTGTCTTTCCTAAGTATTATGGTTTTTGTCCCTGTATGCGGCAAGCAGCTCAACACAGTAGAGTAACTTTATGTCCTATGAGCAAAAAGATAAGGAAAGAAATCCCCCCCCAAAATGGCCCAGTGGGGTATGAGTGCTTCTATGTTGCAGACTAGTTGTAAAGTCAGCACACAGCTGCTCATGTTTCTAATCACAATTAAAAAAAAAAAAAAAAATCACAGTCTTCTGGCCACCAACCCTGCCCACAACAGGCAGTTGTGACAGGCAGTGGTAAATCAATATATCAGTATTTACCAGAACAGAATATGAGAGATATCAGCGTGTTATTGTGAATAAGACATGTATAATTTTTATTAAACTTTCAGGATTTAGAGAGATTAATACGTACAAGGTTGGGTTTTTTTCTAAGGCACTTTTTACATGAATGTAGCATATTCAATTTGTTTACATTTTCAGTATTTATCACTAAAAAAGGTTATTTTTAATTTGGAAAAGTTTTTAACTGTTGCTTTATTGCTACTTTAAGAAATTTGATCTCCATTCTTTTAAAACTGTTAAACTTCTCAGCTTGCCACTAAATCTCAAATATAAGACCATAATATATTCCCATCAAATTACACAGAAAATAAAAAGTATGCAAGTTCAAATGATGGAGGCTGCAAAACATTACATTACATAGGCTTACTCTCTTAGAAATAAAACATTAGAGTTTAAGAAGTGTAACAGCACACATAACAGGTCATTGTGGCCAAGTTTTTGAAACCTGGTGACTTTAAGTTAGTGGTAAAGTTAGGTGCTGTACTGTACCAAACATGGAAACAAACAAAACAGTCAGTCTTCATAGGTGCCAGAGAGCCACAACTTCTCTTTAGTTCATAACATCTGCAAAAGTTTGACACCATGAATATTTGGTCCACAGCTGAAAACTGGTTTCCTTTCTATGGAAACCTTATTTTGCTGAATTTGAAGTGAAGCGCACTGTTCTGCCTAGAGTACTGGAACCAAGAGCCTACAAGACTCCAACTAAGATCACCCTCATAAGAGAGAAATAAACCTGGATATTGAAAAACCTAATACATGCTCTTACTGTTTTATTTTTCCTTTTTCAAAATAACTCTCAGTAGACTCCATCTCCAAAGAATTAATCAAAGTGTGTTTCAAGTTTCAAATGCGATTGAAATCTGCTTAGCCATATAAAAAGCTGGGTTTTATTGGATGCATTTACATTAAGACATCAGATGAGAGTTATAATTTTCCTAAGATCTTTGAAATTACAATCTGTCATTCTGTATACACATCATTCAGACAGCGAATTTTCTTCAGCAAAATTGCTTTAGAATGCTTTTCATATTTTTTCCTCCTTTTATTTTTTTTTTAAGCATAAGCATATTTTCGCCTATCAGCATGTCTTTTTTCTCCATCAAAAAGTGCTAATAAAATCCCTCATGATGCCAGAGTCTTATAATGCAGGTTATTTGCATCATCCTCATCTATCAATATTTTAAAATATTCTTACTATAAATTCTTTGGCAAAAAAAGTATCTCTCCATGCTATGTTTCTGCTCATGTGTTTTGTCAACTTTTTATTTTCTTTTGGCTTGTAGGCAAAAAAAGACTTTGGAGAAAAATAAAAAAAAATAAAAGGTAAATCTATTAATAGATAACCTTTTAATTTCAGGCAGAGCAAAACATAATTTACATTAATATTAATATTTTATCTTTTAAGATATTTTTGAGCTACTAGAGTAATTTCATTTTAAACATATATATTATTCTCTTAACTCCGTCATAATTTAAAAGATCCCAGAACTACTGTTGATTCAGAATTTACACACATAAAGAAGAAAATTTAAATACTTTAAACTGATTAAGGTATTTTAATATCTCCAGACCCTTGATATCAACTGCTTATGCCATAACAAACTCATAAACACAGCGGAAGCTGACCAGACAAAGCAGACATTTTTCTATAGGGCTCATATTCCATGTCCCTGATGTTTCACAATGCTTTCCTCCTTTCTTCTCATGCTGAAGAAGTTCAGCTCCATGACATCTCATGTTAAAAACAAAACAAATCACATTCAAGCTGTTTATTTGCAGCTCTGTAACCTTTCCCTGAAGCTGCTGAGGCAGCATGTTTCAGCAACCCTCTAGCAGTATTTCCCTTGTTGTTCCCAGCCTGTTGTATTCTTCTTGTCATTCTCCTGGCCTGATAGCTGCAAACCCCTGATTTCACTGTTGTTGTGGGGTTTCATGGGAGACTATTATCAGGGATGGAAGAATTATCTTACCTACCTCTCTTTAGCTCTTGTTTTGTAGTTTTTAGTTTAAATTAGAGAAAACAAAGATGGGGCATAACAAAATAATACTCATGTAAATACTTGACAAATATTGCTCAACTGTTTATGTGCAGAGTTGCTTAAAAACTAATGTGTAACATTTGCTCTTGTTTGCATAGCCCTGTTGGCACCAAGAAGATCAGAAACAAGAGCAACCAAGGGCAGGGAATAGAGTGGGGACAGTTCTGATGAAAAGTACATAGGACTAGCAGAAAGCATGATTACAAACACTCATGACTGGTTGCAATGGAGAAAGTGCTGTCACTTTTCTTTCTAAATGGCCAGAAATCAGTTTTTCCTTTCCTTTTTTGGTTTCTCTCTTCCTTTTTTTCTATTTTTTTTCCCAAAAGCTACCCAGACTGTTGAATTCTGTGTATGTTATAAAGTAGAGAACCCAACCGAATATCTTTGTGCATTTAAACCTGCCTCAGCAGTCTTCTTGAATCTCCATCATTCAGAAACTGCCTCATAAGTGACTGGCTGATCAATTTTAGAAGTGATGTCAGCAAGCACTATTTATCTTCTTGACACTAAGTTGGGACACTGGAATAGCCTGTCTTGAAGAAGCAGCCATGTTCATGAGGTATCCTCATCACAACATAAAGGAAGAGCCCAAGCTAAGAGACATGGCTGCATGCCCTCTAGCAAAAGAAATCCAAAAAGGTGATAGGAAGGAAAAGTTTCTAAATATGGTCAATACATTACCAGATATTCAGAAATATATGGCAAACATGAAATTAATAGCTCTAAATCTGGTGTGATCCTTGTTCACTGAGTAAATTTTATAATGTACTGTTGCATGATGTGGTAACACCCTTGAAAATGCTTTAAGCTGCACAGCTGCCACCAACAGCAAAAGAACATAATAATAAAGGAAAATGATATAAATTTAAATATACATTCAGAGAAACCCAGAAGGAGCAGGGACAAATTCAGTCACTGGATGTGAGCAAGTAGAGGGTAAAAAGGAAGAAGGCAGTCAGCTATAAAGACCAGAAAAGATAAAAAAACCCACTGAAATTATCACAACTATGTTTCATATATATTCAGAGTCTGAATTCATTTTTAAAAAAGAAGCAGGGAGAAAAGTAAGAATAAAGGCAGAGGAAAGAGGAGGAGGAGCTGTTCCACATGAAGAAAAAGAGAGGGTGTGTTATGAAAACCTTCAGAGTCAGGCAGAAGCAAAGGGGAAGGAATGAGAGCTTTTGGAGAGGGATGAAAGACAGGAACAGCTAAAGATTAACACAGAAGTTCCTTCCTGGAACTGGGTTTTAAGTTTTTCTTTCACAACTGTTATTTCTTAACTCCTGATAAAGACCCTGCCCTTTAATTCTATTCACATTAAACTGTGTGGAGCGGGTTTTGGTTTTTTTCTTAATTTGCTCAGAAATACAAGAATCCCAGAGGCTGAAAAAGAATAAACACTCATCTACAGAAAGTTTGGGAAAGTAACAAAATATTTTCCACCAATACTGAGTTAGAAGTGCAGAAAACTTCAGCCTTTGCATTTTACAAAAAATGAAGGCAGAGAAAGGGTTCCCAAGTAACAGAGAGAGACCACCTGCAACAGCCCCATGTCAAACACGGGCCTAACTGTCTGAATGGCAAGAAATTTGGATTTCTTGACTTAGACCTCTGTTTCTCATTTCCTATTTCTGACTGCACACAGTACTGCTAATAATATTGAATGTCAGTGTTCAGGAGGGTTATGCAACCACACTGTGCAAGCAACATTCAAACACAAATCCAGTTCTGAAGACAAAACAGAACAGCAGAAATAGAAGTGTAGTATTCATGTAAATCAGATCATGGTTTATGAGTGGGAAATTATGGAATTTCATTCCAGTGTCTTACTGATGAAGCTGTATATCTCATTTACGAATGACCAGCACAATGTGAAGTTACTCATAATGGGGATGAAACAATGTGAAGGCAAGGACATGGAAATCTGTATTACCTGTGGACATGGAGATAACACAGTTACCTATCAAATCAAGATGTGCAGCTTGGCCTCTGTTAAACAACACATGAGAATTCAGTTTCCTGGAGCAGGTCCAGGATATGACCACTATTTTATCAGATACTTCTCCTCAACTAGACTGGATTCCTCTCAGCACACATATATGCACAAGGAAAATGAGAAGATCCTTCTGCTTTGGGACAAAAAAAACAGGGAGCTACTACAATACATTCAGCAAGATCACATATAACACAGTAGATCTTTCATGAGTGGTGGTCTTTGCATTTCTAATGCAGCTGATAAAACTACAGCAATTTACATCAATTGGGTTTCCGATCTGTTCTCCATAATTACCTCAAAGTCAGTCAGGGAAAGGTAACCTTTTACTTTTGTTTCATCTATGCTCATGTATGTGTTGTCTCTCCCAGTTCAATTTGGTATACTTTGAAATTTTTTTTAAAAGTCTTGTCCAGTACTGGACACCATTGGCTCAGATGAAATAGCTAACATTAGTTATTGTCTAAGAATGAAAAATTAAAACATTGCAGCCATGATGTATTTATAAAGGATGCCATTAAAAATCTTTACCTCACCATAAAACTTCCACGTTAGTGGAAGAAATCTTGATGTGTACTGGCCTACATCTGTCTGTTCACACAGTCAGCTGCAAGAATATTTTCAAAAACTAGCATTGTGTCAGTAGAGAGTAGAACGCTTTCATGACTCTGGCAAAGATCACTGCAGGGATCGCTTTGGTACACCAAGCTGGAGAGAGGCTGCTGTGATAAAGCATCATAGCTGGAATTAAAGAGGACCATCACAGAAAAAAGTTAATATGAATACGACATGCAACTATTTAAGGAGAGAGAAAAGAACAGAAGGAGTTCACACAGTGCTATCATATCAAGGACTTAATTACCTGACTATTCAGAAACTTTCTCTCCAAAGTGCTGTGCCCTACAGCAAAAGGAATTATAAAAGGAAGTGAGATAAGGGATAGAAATGAGATTGCCATTGTCTGAAACTTCAAATATTTCCATTAAACAAAGTCAAAGAAGACCTTAGAGCCCAAGATAGAGGAAAAGTTTCTAAATATTACAGGAGAACTTTCAAGATAAAATTATCACAATATTTTGGCCCTTCCAGCATAAAGACAGATTATAATAAGGAAACATGACATTAGGGCAGTGTATGAGTGAAATTAGTAAAGATTCATCCTTATAGAAAGTAGCAATACGCAAAGCTGCATCAGCAGTAGGCCCTATAACCTGGAGTATGTGATTCTCAGCTTTACTCAGATGAAATGCCATGAGTTACATCTGTCCTGCAAAGGGACCATAAGACTCCTGAATAAAATCAAACTTTTATTCATTTGAAACTTTGATTTTCTCTGATTCTTTAATGTCTTGCAATCCTATAAGACACCTATTAGACAAAATGGATTCAGTTTTTTTTAACAATTCAACAGTAAGCCTGCTCCCTCCCCATTCTGCAAAACCTAAATGCCATTTCAGCACCACATTTCTGTTTTTTCAGACAGCTGTTTCTGCCCAGTGGCCCACGGTGCATGCACCCTTTGCTCTTACAGTAGTTTGGCTGCTGGAATTCAGGCACCAGGTGAGAGGCTCCCAGATGTCATGGGTCAGCCATGTCCAGGGTTGACCCCTGGCCCAGGGGAGACACTTTCAGCTGAGGCTCTTGCCTTGGCCTCACCTGATCTACAGCTCCTGCTGCCCTGCAGAAGGAGTGCCTGCCCACAGGTGCTGTTAGGCCCAGATGCAGGACAACATCCCTGGTCTTGGCCATCCTCAGAGAGGTCTCAGATCTGTCTCACCTCCATGGACTGGCCAAGTGATCCAAAATTTCTGTTCATCCTGGTGGCCATACTCAGCCTTTCCTGTTTCTTCTGAAACCTCAGTTGCTTTAGTAAAACCTGTTTAATTCTTTAATTTTGATTGTTCTCAAAGTGTTCCTGAAATCTGACTTCTGCAGCACCTTTCCTGTATCGCAATTGAGGAAAAAAAATGCAGTCCTATGGTTGCTAAATCTAAGTGTACATTCCTGTACTGATATTCTCTTTCTTCTAATTTTATAGTTTATATGCTAATAATACTTAATGGATCTAACAAGATGCTTGTAAACTTGTATGTTAGGAATGGTATCTGGGAATCCAGACTTAACTTTGAACATATACTACTTTCTCATATGAGCTATTAGTGCAAGATGAATTGCCTGTGGGGGATGCTTGCTTCTTTTGTCTTGACTACATGAAAATCAGTGCAACGATCTTAAACACAAATATCTAGAATTGGTCAAGAGAAATTTTCTTTCTTTTTCTTTTTGTTTTTTTTTCTTTGTATTAGAGTATCCAGTGACTTTGGTTTCAGTATAAGTCTTAAAAATATTTATAAAGTATTTTTCTTTTTTTTTAAATCAAAGTAATTTGTCCCACCTGTCATGGTAAACTACCAAGTATTTTTTTCTGCTCTATAGGCTGTGCTGCCTACAGATTAAATGATCAGAGGACACTGACAGTGAGGCATCTCTTCACATAGCCAGAACCTCTCTATAAAAACTGCCATAAGAAATAAGATATACAGTCCTGCAACTAAACTTAATGTCAGTCATGCTCACAACACATTGTGTAATTGTAAGGCTTAGACAAACACTGCTGCAGCATCCTGTCTATCCATCAGCAAAAAAACACATATACATAACTCCTATGCATGGCTGCACACATTTTAAGTGCAGTATTATGTGTGAGGAAGGATAACAGATTTCCAGAACCATAAAATTTCCACAAAGTTAACAGTGATATTCAGAAATGTGGCCAGCACACATAAATCATAATTTTGATCATAATTTGAAAATCTCCCAAGGGAAGTAAGCATATGTTTTTGCAGAACGCAGTTTTCTTCCCTCTTTTTTTTCCCTCCCGCTCTGTTTTTCATGAGAAAAGGGGAGTGGAAGGGATGCAATCATTCTTCTAGCTATGACGGAAGTGCTTTGTATAAGTTCCTTGTCATTATTTAATTTATTGATGAAGGGAATACAGATGCAATACAAAAATAAGTGATGTTGAAACACAAAGGAAACAACAAATGGTGGTGAAACCTTTATGTCAATTATAACCTCAAAACTTTGTGTGAGGTTATGAAGTAAAGTATGTAGGTCATATCTTCCTTTTGGATGTTCTTCTGTTACATCATGATCATGTTACAGGAAGAATATGAAGGTAAAACTTGTATTGAAATACAAATGTGTACCAGCCGGAAGTTTCCTGTTTCAAATAGTGATCAGTAGAAATCACCTGGGTGAGGGAGGGGAGGAATTAAGATTCAGGATTAAATATATGAAGCTAACAACAAGTCTTAAACAGCCTTTCTTGATGGAGAGATCTTGCTCTTAAAAAGTAGAATATGGCCCATTAATCCATTAATCTTTGTCAAGACATAATCTTTGTTGTCCCACTGAAAAAACTTTTGTCCACAAAAGGTAACTATTCCCTAGTTTTGGAGCACCACAGCAGCAATTCTAATCCTTCATATTTAGAGGTCTGTGATCTTTGTGCGGTCACTAGTGGTGTCCTCCAGGGATCACTGTTGGGCCCAGCCCTATTTAATATCTTTATAAATGGTCTGGATGAGGGGATCGAGTCTACCATTAACAATTTTGTAGATGACACCAAGTTGGGCTGAAGTGTTTATCTGCTGGAGGGTAGGAGGGCTCTGCAGACAGACCTGGACAGGCTGGATTGATGGGCCAAATCCAACAACACAAGGTTCAACAAGGCCAAGTGCTGGGTCCTGCACTTTGGGCACAACAACCCCGTGCAGCGCTACAGGCTGGGGACTGAGTGACTGGAAAGAGGCCCAGTGGGAAAGGACCTGGGGGTGCTGGTCAACAGCTGGATGAACATGAGCAAGCAGTGAGCCCAAGTGGCCAAGAAGGCCAATGGCCTCCTGGCCTGCATGAGGAATAGTGTGGCCAGCAGGACCAGGGCAGTGATCATCCCTCTGTACTCGGCACTGGTGAGGCCACACCTCAAGTGCTGCATCCAGTTATGGGCCCCCTCAGTTCAGGGAGGACATTGACATGCTGGAATGGATACAGAGAAGAATAACAGACCTGTTGAAGGGACAGGAACACAAGTCCTATGAGGAGTGGCTGAGCAAGATGAGGTTGTTTAGCCTGGAGAAGTGGAGATTCAGGGGTGACCTTGTCACTCTCTACAACTACCTGAAAGGAGGCTGTAACCAGGTGGGGGTTGGCTTTTTCTCCCAGGTAACAAGTGACAGGACAAGAGGAAATGACCTCCAGGGAGGTTTAAGTTGGACATTAGGAAGAATTTCTTCGTGGGAAGGGTGATTAGGTATTGGAATGAGCTGCCCAGGGAGGTGGTGGAGTCACCACCTCCCTGGGCAGGGGTTTAACATGATCATGATGTAGCAAAAAAATACGGTCTTTCAGTTGTGTGTAACCCAGATCCAGTTAACATGTCCAATATTTTTTCATAGCGGTGTTTTTCCTGTCTGGGATACAGAATGTTCACCATCCCTGGACGTGGCACTTAGTGCCACGATCTAGCTGATATGGGTCATAGATTGGACTTTATGATGTCAGAGGTCAGATTGTGTTTGATCATAAATTGGACTTCATGATGTCAGAGGTCTTTTCCAGTCTAATTGATTCTGTAATCTTCTCTGCTTTGACAGCATCTAGAATCTAATTTCTAGACATCAGCTGACTTCAGTGAATATTATTAACTAGTTATTTAATTCAATCCTATTTTGACAAGACTGTCTTTTCAATGTACTTAAAAGAAGATTATTATCAAAAGATATTTCTCCCCAGGATAATTGCAATAATTTTGTCTTTTTAAATTAAAAGCTGTTATTTTTGATAGTTTATTGGCTGTTTTTCCCCCCTGATTGATTTTTTTATTTTTTCTAATTGACTTTATTTTTTTAATTTCACCAGTAACTGCCATTGAATTTTTCTAACAGCCTAAAAAAGAAAAAAACTGTTATTAAACGTACACTAATTGTTCAAAAGGCTATTTAATATTATAAATCCATTTAACTTTATACTATATTGTAAACTGCCTAGGCTTGCTGATCATTACATGCAGCAAGTGCCATGAAAGCTTCAGCCTGTTTATGAATCCATCTGGCAATCAGAACATTCAGCTAAGCAAGAAAAAAACAATAAGCAAATATCTCTCCAAAATTACTTCCTTTCTTCTTTCTCCTACAATCATTTCTTTTTTCTTCCTAGAGACATGATACTGTCTCCATACATGTACTGTAGACAATAGTCATTTGACATCTTCACACCTTAAAGTCTAATCAGCTTTGGGTTATTATAACCCCTGCATAATAGATAAAATATTCTAAAAATGCAAACTCAAACCCATTTTGCTGTGTAATTACAATGGCTGTAATGAATGAAGACAAATGATAAGAAAAATAGAAACAGGATCTCATTCACAACAAGCTGGTTCCTAGGGAATATTAGTAATTTGAGAAGAAAGAAAACAGTGCGCTTGAATTCTCATCCACAATTATGAGCACAATTATGCATTCTGTTTTCTCAAAAAGAATTTCTTTGACAGAAGGCTGCCTAGAATTGACTGTACAGGATTCCCCTGAAGACTAGCACAACAAAGCACAGACAAGTGGGGCATTTTAGCAAAGTCCATACTGTCAACCTCAGTGCAAACTGAAAAAAAAATTAACACATCTACAAAAAAAAATTATCATCATTCTTACTAAGTAAGAAAGTAAATAAGAATTCATCCTGTACAAGTATAGAGAGAAACATGCAATGCAAATTCTTTAAGGTTTAGAAGAAAAAGAGAAGCTTGAATAATCCCACCTTAAGCATATTTTTATTCAGACTGGGTAAAAAAATCACCACCACTACATGAAGAAACTTTTGCACTAGATCAATGGGTTATGTTCAACTGTCAACTGTTTCAGGAGAAAAAACTCTACTTTGTAGAAATAAAGAGTACAATGGATTTAGCCTCTATAAGGCAGTGATTAAGGACTGACTTAATGCACATCAGTGAGCTTGGGAGACCATACCCAATTCCTCCTTTAAATGGTGCCCAGCTTGAATGCAGATTTCATACAATACAAATAGAAATTCTGAATTTCTTTCATATTGTTCCTTACGTTTTTAAATTTTGCCCATGAAAAGACTGTATTGAGATATGTCCTTAGAAAAGTGAGAGGAGGTCAGAAAAATCTCTATTTCTCTGCCTTAATTCCACGTCTCAGAACTCTCCTTCAGTTAGAAATCCTGTACTCAGCTGTGACTGCTGAAAGTACTGTTACCATGCTGGCCCATAAATATTTGGCAGCAGCATACAATGCAGGAAATTAGCAGCAATCCATTTTTATATCAGTTGGCAGAATGTGCCAACCATGTGGTCCTAAAAATAATATATTTCTCCCATTAATACTGCATCAGACATTTCAGAGAAGAACTGGGACTCTGAGGTTTAATCTTTAAAAATGTCCTTAAAGTTAAGAGCAGTTCACTGTCCACTTGCTGTAAAAGAATTTATATAAACTGTATACATTAGACCACTTTAGAGAAAGCATAAATAGGCTGAAGACAGATTAAAATCTTTAAAAGGAGAAGACAATCTTATTAACCCTACAATGGAGAGAAATATTAATTATAAAAACGTGAAACCAGTTAAAAAAAATTAATTTAACTATAAAAAATGGCTTATATGTTGTTTATATAATAAAATTGCACAAACTCTACTTTTTCACAAAAGAGTAGAAATGAAGATGCGAATGTATAACAATTTAACTTCCATACTTCTTCTTTTATCTGAAACATTTAGATCTGGACTAATAATAATTATATTGTCAAGATTTCAATTATACTAACATTGTAGATAGACATGTAAAGCCAAGAAATTAGAGCTTTTTATACATAATCTTTGCTTTGCATGTCTATATAGATACTTATGTCTGTCCATATGGTATGCTTTCTTTTTGTCCATAAACAAGATTTTGACCATAAAAAATACACAAGTTCATTTGCAATTAGATATTGCTGAAGTATAATTAAAAGTTTGTGTCAGCTGGAGACATCAGTTGCTTTGGTTTTTAATAGTGTCTGGTAGCAAAGAATTTTCTTATTTGCTCTAACTTTGTAGTCTGTATAGTCCACACTTTGTTTATAGCCAAGTAACTATGATGTGGCTATTGAGAAATACTTTTAATTATTTTTCTTGCTGTAATACAGAAGAGTTGTAAGCATGGACTTAGGACCCATTGAATACATAGGTTGCAAAGACATAACAAAATTATTCTTTCCCAAGAGAATTCACAGAACGAATCAGGAGATGGATTCAGGGATGCAGGAAATCAAGAGAGTATCAGGCTAACAATGGCAGTACTGGTGAGTGAGACAGAAACTGTCTTGCTGGGGATGCTTAAGAGAATATCTGATACATTAGGAGAGTGATAGTTGGTGTAGTATGCTGGATAGCTGCCTTAGAAACACCAACTATTTTTCAGTGTTAGGGAAAAAGTTTCTTGATTCTAAATATAAACTCTTTGAGAGCCTAGATGCTTCTCTGTGCAAGATTACCTGCCAAAACTGCGTGTCAGTGAGGTCACAGAAAAAGAGGGGCAAAATTTAGACAAAATTGCAGAAAAGAAAGATCCAATTTGAAAATGATGCCTTGCTTATTGACTGGACTATTAGATAGCTCAGTATTTTTGTTCACACTGAATAAGAGAAAGATGGGATGGAGAAGTTATTTCTAAACATGTTGGGTTTTGGTTACATCCAAGTGTTTGCATTATTTTTCTTTACATTTTTCAATACTTGGACTTATCACAGAGGGCCAAAATCTGTTCTGTTGTAGCATGAAGGGAGTGAGACAATTTGACTATTGAATTTTACATATATTTGAATGTTTTATACAATATGTTACCAAGCCCTTGTTTTGTTTGCAATGTTTAAGAAGCAACTGATACTGCTTGCAATTAAATAGCTGAAAACCATAAATGCCTTGACTTTTGTTCTTTCACAAAGAGAAATCTGAACATGAAGAATTAGAAAGCAAATATTCTCTCAACAATTTCTATGGCAAGCAAGCAGATCCCATTGTGTATATAAGCACTTTAAACTTCTTAGAAGCCATAATCTGATAATTCACAATAGGTTAAGTATTAGGGATTTTTTTATTCTAAAGTGGAAGGTAGAAAAAGTCAGAGTATATCCGTCTTGATTTATACATCTGTAAAAGATAAAGGTAAAGGTAAATAAAAAAATAAAGGTAAATTGATTCACAATTCAGACAGTGTTAAAATAGATTTGTATGAAATCTAGAAAATTTATATCTAGAAATTAATCTATTTCCCTAGTAAAAAGAGTATTTAACACAACACAGATTATTTCTGGTGTCAGATACCCTATCTATTCACTCTGCAGGGTAACATCGGGATAAACCATCCAGTTAGAGGTTAAGGATTCTAGTTTATATTAAGGTCTGTTCTAAGTACCCTAGGAGGTAATTTCTTTCCTTGTATCTGTGATGTTGTGTAACTACTGATATTAAACATCACAGTAGTTACACAACATCACAGATACAAAAATTTTAACAATCCAGTGCAAATTTTGAAAAGGAGACTTTCATAGAAGATAGATTTACACTGCAGAATTCATTTCTGAAAAAACTGAAAACTGTCCCATTGGAAAAAGGTAAAACATTCATGTATTTGATGTACTTTTCTGCTTTCAGACAAGTGCATACAACTCTGGAACTGATCCATTCATTCAGAA
The DNA here is from genome assembly GCA_013397865.1 of Struthidea cinerea. NCBI lineage: Eukaryota > Metazoa > Chordata > Aves > Passeriformes > Corcoracidae > Struthidea > Struthidea cinerea. The sequence goes on from VZTI01002660.1 coordinate 1,917,379, forward strand.
GTAAAATACCAAATCCCATAAAATATGTATAGGATATATAAATATGCTATTTTAAAAGGCTAGAAAAGAAGAATGAGAGAGAGGAGAGTACAGGACAGAGGAACACTACTGTATGCTTTGTGATGATCACAGAGCACAACACAGTGAACACGTTAAACAGGCAAAATTCTTCCTAAAAATGGTTTCCAGGTTTCCCTTTGCCAGATTTTTTTTTTCCCTAACTTTGTACTTCTGGAAAGTATAGATGTACTTAGCAACAAAAAATGGTTGAAGAAGAATAAAGATTTGTTAATTTTAAAGTCTGAGCTCTATCTTTTGGCTGAATTTTTTTATCTTCTTTCGGTTGATTATCCAGGAAAAAAATCTACTTTATCTACTTAAAATTGGTGTCATTAAAACTAGTTCTCAGCTCCTCCCACAGTACTTTACAATGGAAAGACAATTCAGTAAAGGGTGAAAATGCAGCATTTCTCTTAGACAAGCTTTAGAGCTCATCTACCAAAGAGACTCCTAATCTCTACCACAAACATTTCCAAACATCTACTGAGACATGAGGGACAAAACCAAACAAAACAGAAAGGCCAAGAGAGTTGAAAGAATAAAAACACTACAGAGAGAATTATAAAAATCCATACAACTTCTTCCAGTTGTTTTAGTGCTCTAAAAGTACATTCAAGACATCTGAAAGGGAGATAAAAAAGGATTTTGTAGAGGGGAAGTTTACAGAATTAAAATAAATTGGGAATAATACTTGTGTATTTCCTCTCAGGAGATAAGAATTAAACCTGAAATATATAATCAGAAATAGAAAGCAGAAAATGCAAAAGAAAGCAGGCTTCTGAAAGTCAATAACAGAACAGATATACCTATAGCTTGGTGGACAGAATGAGATAAAAATGACTGAGAAAAAAAGAAAGGTTAAAAAGGCAGCAATGTGCCTACAGGTAGATAAAATTAATACAGTGATCTTTTAGTGAATGAATTAGTTACTATTCCATCAAAATTCTTAAAGGAAAGGAAATTAAATCACTCTCACAAGAACTTCGTGAACCCATGAAAGGTGGGCCAGGATTCCACAGACAGCACTCTGTAATAAAAAACTTCTTTAATCCTAGATTTGTCTGACAGATCTACATCTACTGATACTCTACTCTCAGCCAATAAAATCGAGCTATATTTCACCTTAAAACCTTTACCTGTGGAGAAACCAGTAACAAAAAATCTTAGGGCTATTCCTGAATTTAGCATCATTAAGAGAAACAACAAGAAAATCTAGAAAGAAGTGTAAAACAGCAAGTACGCAGACACTTACCAAGCTTTTGTGTCAAAGTAAGCAGCGTGTTACTATTAAAACTCTACATATTTAACTGGTCCTAAGCATTATTAAAAGGCCTCTTATAGTACCAAGTGGGCAAGTCAAGAGGAAATGGGATGAAAAAACTGACAATAAAAGGTGCCTTTGTTCCTTTATTTATTTATTTTTTTTTCCCACAGAATCCATCACTATTCAATGCAACTTAGATAAGCACTGCCAGCTGGAAGCTAATTACATTCAGCTGAACCTACTTATTCAAAACTCCTCAATAAGAGGGGAAGCAATTGCTGTTAAGGATAGACAAGTGGATTCGGCTGAAAAGAGGATAAGAGATTTTAAATCTATATGTTGTCATCCTAAAGTTGTGATGTTTTGTCGCTATTCTTTTTTCTTCTGATTGTGCTGTTAAAACCATGTTATATTTATTAATTTCATAAACAAAAAAAAATAGTCAAAGGATTTCCTTTATAGACTCAGATTTGCCTAGTGATTTAACTTGTGATTTGAAATAGGGGTGTTAAAAGCAGTCTCCTACTACAGCAGTTCTGGGCCTCCCTCCTGCCCAGGTGCTGGAGCCCAGCCTGGGGACTCAGGGTCTTTACCCAGGCTCAGGGATGTGTCTGTCGCTTTCCTGTGTACAGGTTCAACCAAAAGTGAAGCTGAGCACGTATCCCAGAGATGTAGACACACATGGACACAGAGTGGGTAAGGTGGGAAGCCACCACAGTATCTTCATCTGCTCCAAGCTCCTTGCTCAGTGGGGGAAGGAGAGAGTAAAATTGAGCCTAGAAAAAAGAAGGTGAGTAGGAGAAAAGACTCTTTTAATTTTTTCTTTGTTTCTCACTAGCCAAATCTATTTTATTTTTCCCAAAATCAGTTTGCATTGCCTGTGAAGGTATTTGATAATTAAACACTTTGTCCTTTCCTTTACCCATACGCTTTTTCCATCTCAGTTTCTGCCTTTGTCTTATTGAGGAAAAAGAGTGAAGGAATGGGTGGGTGGGCATCTGGCAGCCAGACAAGGTTGAGTGTCCTAATGACCACCACGGTCATTAGGACACTCCAGGCCTGGAACAGAGTTTGTGCACTCTTTGTTTACCCTCAGAGGTTTTGGAAAACAAACACGATAAAGCCCTGCACACCTGGCATGACCTCTTAGCTCAGATCAGGGCAGAAACTCAATCAGGGCACTCCCTTCAGTCCTTTCAACTTGACTTGCTCCATAATTCTATGATAACACAGATGCTTTTTGTTCCAAACAAGCATCTAGTCAGGAAACTTCTAAGAATAAAAGCAGAGCTTACCCAAAGTTAAAGGAATGTTCTGAAATCATTCAGTCATCTATAAAATTTGTCTGGTGATAAAATTTTGTAAGAGGAATGTTTAAAACTTTGAATTTAGTTTAAATCTGAGCTACGAGTTGTTGACATAATATTCTAAAAAGGTGTCAAAAATCGATTTGTAGTAGGAACCTATGCCTGGAGTGGCTCATCATGTCAGCCTACCAATTTTACGAAAAGTATAGATATATTCTAGAAAGAACATAAAAACAATTACGCCCCCAAGTGTAAAACAGTCCACAGAAAATCTGCACACCCTCTAACAAAAGTAAGATCTTTAATGTCACTGAAAGTCTGCCAGGATAAAGACTTTGCAGATAAAGACTGCCAGTTTCCGAAGTCCTTTTGTGAAAGGTGCTGTAAAAGGGAGAAAGCAACTAAACAAACACCCCAACAACCCCAAGATCTTTGCTAGTCCGGTATGTGAGGAAAATGCTTCTTCATTATAGATCTGAAGATCTAGGAAGATCCTTAAAGAGTTAACCCTCTACACAATCACAGTCTCACACAATTTTTAAACAGTCACATATGACTGTCTTCAGTGACCCTTCCCTATTGCTGCGCAATAGCTCTGCTGTATCATGTTTTGAAGCCTTCCTGCCATCAGCTGTGCAGTGTGTTCTATACTGCTTCATCTCATAACATATTAATGTTCCTATGTTCCTTGATGCCAAACAGTATAAGGCTACATTTTTAGAATCATTTTATGTAAAAAAAACATTGCTCTCCAAGCACTGAGTTTCAGGATAGAGCAATGTTTGAAGTCATGTAACGAGATCCAAGAAAGGTGATCTGATGGCTGATATTATCCAGGCCTCATAATTATTTTTCATGTCTGGAAACCAGAGCTCACTTGAAATTGGAATGCTGATTTTACAGTTCAGCAAAAAAGGATATGCAAATTCTGGTAATAAAAGTTGCAGTAGAAAATTGCCATGTTCTCCTAGCCTGTTAAAATCTTTTGCAGTAGAATGGGAGGCATAAGTCAATGCAAGTAGCACAAAGAACAGCAGGTTTATCTTAAATTGGTCTGAAAATGAAAAAGTATGTATTAAGAGCAACAGTCACCTACGAGACATTTATTATTAAAAATACATAAATGATGAAAAGGTAATTGTAGTATTAATTCAGTTATATGTTTTTTGCAGGTTTAAATTATTTTATGAAGACTCTTAATTAAAACTGAAGTTAAGCCTGTACTGAGACTCATCTGAATTGCCAACAGTGCAAGGAGTTGACTTCAGCAGCAGCCAGTTACGTTTGGACCATGCAGTGATTTTACAGAGCGATGGTAAGTGAGAAGCCACTTGACTTGAGGAAGCAGAGCCAGGCTAGGAAAAGCAGTCTTGATTAAATTTCAAATTTTTTACTCCCTTACCATAAGTTCTGAATATAGTCAGTAATACTAACATTCAGCCAGAGGCTGATTACTTGAGGAAGGACAGTGGAGCTGCTTTCACTGTCACCTTGAAGATCTGTCTTCATCATAGCAGACAAGAGCAGTATGTGGTCCATTGCATTCTCTCCTTGGATAGATTATGAATGTCCATACTATTTTCTTCCTATGAAAAATTAAGAAATGAGGGTGTATAAACATGTGATAAGGTGTGGAATATTTCTGTAAGATTTATTCATCAGGAGTAGCTAAATAGAACTGATTACAGTAACATTTAGAAAACAAAATGGGAGGCAAAATAAATATAATCTCCTTTGCAAGAATTTTTACATTGATAATATTGCGGCCTAATAAAATAAAACGGATATTTCTTACCCTCCCTCCCTCCTTGACATAAAAAAAATTAAGATTCCCTATCTTCGTTCACAAGTATCCTTGAGAATATGCAAAACAAAATGCACTTTCTTTCAGAGAGTCATTCTTTTGTGCTATCAATCAGCTGTTTCAGTGTCATTCAGTGTGGCAGGTAATAACTGTCCATATATCTGGAGTCAGTAAACAAAGGCATGAAATATGAAACTGGCTATAAGTATGTAAATTTTCTCAAAAGTTTAAAAATGTTTGACACCAACGATTTTTCAGTATAATGTTTCTGTTATTGCCCCTGCAGTTTAAGAGTACTAGTACTCACCAAGGATGTTAAATAGTAATAAGGTTTTGTTAAATCTGTAAAATTGCTTGTTGCTGAAGTTAGGTATCTGAAATTTTAAATACAGAAAACAAATGGTAGAATATTTAAAGCTTTCTAGAATCTCCGAAAACTAAAACTATATTTCTTAAAAAGCAATTTTATATTTAAAAGTAAAATCCAGAAGATTTTTGAACACTGGTAAGTAGAGAGCATAAAGCTGATTTTCTGTGTATCTCCCCATGACATTTTCCTTCAGTCACTGAAGGAAATCCTTCCAGCTCCCATGGTTTTGTCCTCATAGTTTTGGATTTACTGTGGAGAGATTACCTGCATGACTGACAAAAAAACCACAAAGTTTTCTGGAGATATCTAATTTTTGACTATTGCTCATATTAGACTATTGTTCATTATCATTTCAACATAAATCTATGCTAAAATGTTGATGATTTATACTTTGGCCTCTAGGTAGCAAAAGAGAATCTCTCTTACTTTTTTGTGATAGTTCACTGAGAGATTCACACTAGAAAGTGAAATTCAAAAAACAATCAGGTGTGTGGCACTTCCTTTCTCCCAAGTATACCTCCACACTACTACACTAGGCTGCTCTTTGTGCAATAGGCAAAGACGTTCTTAGGAATATTTCAAATCTACATGGTTCAGACTAGAAAGAATTTGGCATTCTTTTTCCACCTTCACATCTAGAGAAAGTTTTCATACAGGAAGGAAGGAAGAGTTCAACATATATTCAATATATGCTGGTGAGGTGTTTGCTGTCCACCTCCCATTCTATTTTTAGAGCAGACCTTAATGCTGAGATCTTAAAGGAAACAACCAGAAACATAGGAAAACAAACAATATGAGAATGAGAAGGGAAAATATCTCTGTTATCCTGATCGGAATTTTACACTGCCTCTTCTTTGCTATTCTCCTTTAAAAATGCTTCAGTCACTCTACTCTCACAGCCAGAAACATGGTGACTAAGTCAGCATCATAGCTGAGTGATTGCATAGAACCAAAGATTTTAATAATGGATTGACAAATTAACTAGTTCTTAACTATTAGCGCATGAATAATAATTCTTCATCTCTACTACATTTCTTTAAAAAAAGAAAAAAACATGACAAAACCACTAGGTTGAAAATCCATTATTTTAAATAGATCCTTTATCTGTCAAACAGTGAAAATAGAGAGAAAAAGCAAAGAGCGAAGAGATTCAGGCTATTGTTACCCTGTTCTACAAAACACTGCATGGGGTGACTCTATAGAGAGCAAGTTCCCCATAGGGTTTACTACATCAATCTTTTTGAGCAGACAACCTCTGCCTTCTCAGTTCATCTTTAAGCTCCTCCAAATCTGATTCCTTCCCTTTTCATCATATCTTTCCTTTATACATTGTTGACTTCATGAGTGTGCAAATGGCAGTCATTGCACGTATAGCACAGCGAGTTTCAGCGAAACATGGACAACGTTGTCTGTATTCTCTGTAGTCTCATTGTATCTCCTTTGCTAGTGAAATAAAAGTATCTGGAGTAAAACCAGAGGTGATTTTCATTTTGAAATACTTTGATAAGACAATATTTTTTCAAAAAGTATTTAGTATTCTGCAGTCATACTACCACCTCTGAAAAACACAACATTATTTCAAGTAACCTCCAGGCTAAATAAAGTTTATTCAAGGTCATGGCCTTTAATGAGTTCCTGGATATCCTACAAAAGTTATTGAGTATTGAAATGTATGCTTTACCTAAGATCATAAATACTTTACTTTAAAGTAGATTCTATTTTCGTAAATTGTAAGGAAGGAAATTAATTAAGGTCACCTTACAATTTCTGTAGTGCAGCACTTATTTTTTTAGATTATACCATCTTTTCTATGATATTAAAGATCAAAAAACAAAGAGATGCACCTGGGTATACAGATAATCTTTTTTAATGAAGGGGTGATGCCTGAGGTGAAAAAAATAAATCTCTGCAATAAATCATGAATTTTAACCTGTATTTTCATAAATACTTGAAAGAAGGAAACTTATGCTATATAGCGAAGTACTGTTTAGTGAGACATTTAAAACTTTATAATGCATCATGAAATGTATCCTGATACATTTTAATGGCTTATACTTCATAAATTTTTTTTGAGTTCTTGAAGTGTGGAAATATTAATTAAAATGAATGCCTGAAATGAATGTCTGAAAACTGAAATTCCATCTTGGCATTTAAGTGCTTTCTGGAAGAGCTATTTATGTTCCCAATACTCCTGTAGTCTCAGGGAAACTCCTAGATTTCATTTCTAGCTGTTGGATAGTAAGCAGAAAATAAATTTATAATTCTAAGAATTGGTTTTCTGTAAATTAGTGTTTTCTGTCTTGACAAACATCAAAGCTTCTGAATAACAGTCAGTACAATGTAGATGATCAAATGGAAATTAGATTACTGAATATGTAGAAGTTACTTATTAGTAATGCCAGAAATAAGAAGTGATCACATCTGAGCTCTGCAGAAATTATCTTGAACCAAGAGGTATATTAGTGCTTCAATGCTTGATGACCCAGGTAGACTTTTTTTCACTAGTAGAAAATTATTTTTTTTTTCTCCTTTTACTTAGTTTTCATATTCTGGGATCCTTTGTGTCCAAATTTTCTTGCAGTGGCCAAGGTGGGGGTGGAGTCTAGAGCTGTCTGGGCATGTCTAGATTGCTACTCTATACCATGAATACCATTGCTGGGGGATGTGGCTTCGGTGGAGAGAAAAGGCAAACTCATTTTGTTTTTGTCTTGGTGGTCACATGGAGCTTGGTTGGGGTGGTGACCACCTTTTTGTGTATGACTCACCCTCTCCTTTGTATACTTTTATTACTAGTATTGTTCCTGTTACTGTTTGTTTATTGTATCATTGCTGTTATCAAGTACATTTTTCTTAGCTCAGAAACTCTGCTTTTTTCTCCCTCTTGCCAGAGGGGGTAGGAGGAAGGAAGCAGCTGAATGGGGTTTAATTTCCAGCTGAGTTTAAACCACAACACTGATATTTGAATTTTTTTCTACTATTAGCAGTAATCCAAATGTGGCTTGTTAAATACATACAATAAAATGTTATATTCCACTTTACTGTCAAATTCCCCAAACAATATATTCCACTTTATCGTCAAATGTTCCAAACAGAATGTTTTAGCTCATAACTTTAAAATGTGCAGTGCTGCCAAATTTTCTGCTACCAGCATATACAGGACAAAGTATCATCATCACTACTTCCTCCAGGGATGCTGACAATGTCCCAAAAATCAAACTCCTGAACATAATCATTTTCACTGAGATGTGTCATTATAATCAAGAGTGGAGATGTACCACAGTGGTAACTTCCTTTAGTTTATCAAGTTATAAAGTTGTATTTAAAATAATGTCTCTATTCTTAAGTTTTTTAAATTATAGAATTAGAAATGGTCACCATCCTGTTACTTATCATATATTCTTTCCAGATGGTTTTCCACCTAATTATAAGATTTTTTAGTGTTTTTTTTCTGGCTGAGGAGTCAATGCTAATTTCCTCTTCTGTGATAAATTGAGAAAAAGGCAAAAGAAACACTCTTAAAGGATCAGGGAAAAAAGGAATTCTGTTCATATTTACTTCTGCAGACAATAGATATTGGGGATGTGAGGTTTATAAGCCCCAGAAGAATTATACTCTTTTATTTTTGTCTTTTAATTTCTGTGAAGTTTTCCTATATCATGCAGGAAGAATAGTGGAAAACGTGATGTGGGGATGTGTGTATCAGGGTGATGTGGGTGGGGGATTTTTATCTTGTATCCAAATGTTAAAAAATATGTTTAATTCAACATTGTTATTTAGACTTGTTTTAAAAACAAACAAAAAAGAGCAAATAAATAAACTTCCACAATCAAATGAAAAAACCCTCAGGATTTCTTTGCTAGGAAAAACCAAAAAGCAAAGTTCTTCCCTTTCCTGCCTCCATTGAAAGGAACTGCCCAGCCTTTTGCTTTTAAATTCATCTGCTCTATAGCTAGCTTTAGGTTGGAGAGAACTCATATATGGAACCTGTCAAATAACATACAGAGAAGACTGTGAAAATCTTTGTGTTTATTTGTGTACTATGTTTCCTGACTTGTCTAAAGGACTTACAAAGAGAAAATGAAAATAGGTGCCATGGATACTGTATATATCTTCTACTGCAACTTTCTGTGTGACCTACCTTTCTCAAAGCTTCTTTTCTGTTTCAGTTATCAGTTTCCAAACCAAAGGAAAGGCAGATTTCAGATTTCTCTGACATTTAGAGTGTTAACTCACTTCATGTGAGTTTATTTGTTAAAGGACTCTTTTTTTTTTTTTTTTTTAAGCTCTCGACAAAATTTATTCCTTAGGTAAATGCTGTTCTATGTCTGCTTTTTGAAAAATTTTTGCAAGTCTTAATGATATTATCAATATTTTCTATATTTTTCTTATTTTTAGCAGCAATCCTAATGAAGTATATTTTTCCAAGCTTCACAACTTGGTCCTAAATTAAGTTTACACCTTAATACAAAACACTACTTTATGTAAACATAAGGCTTTCTCTCTTACTTTCTAACTTTCTTGCTTTACAGGAAAGCTGATGCAAAGCCAATACATAAATTGTCATGACACAGCTGAGACCAGATGTCAGTAGCCCTTGCAAGGTGAATGGATCTTTAACACCTTCTGCACTTCCCAGCACAGCTCCTGCAAGAGTTCTCTGTTAGCTGCTCTCATTTTCCTCTTTTCTTTCTTATAGGTAACCTGCACTGTTCAGTCTCTTAGTTGTACTATCAGACTCAACAGGGTTAATAGAAAAATACACACACAACACAAAACAACTCCACTACCACCTCCCCATTTCTCATATTTAGAAGGGAAGGGGACAGGAATGAAAATGCCGTAACAATTGCCTCGATGTGTTCAGTTAATTCACTGAAGTGTGTCATCACAGTAAAAGTGAAAACAGGCAAATGAAATATATGCTTGAAGGATATCTTCCTGATGGACATTTTTTTCTCATTTCTGAGAGCATGTGAAGCATAAAGGAAGTCAGAATGTTGTTGTTTCTTTTACTGGAATTTCCTGAGGAATGGCCCAAATAGGAAAATGCTCATAGGAGTTGTGTCTCTGTCAAAGAATAAGTTTCAGAAATGATCCTTCAAAGTTGTAGATGACTGAAATTGTTGGTGAAATTTATTCCCTGCTATTATAAATAAAGTGTTATTTACAACTCTATGAATAGATGAGAAGAGAAAAAAGCCTTAAGGAGAGATTCTAGGCACATGTAAATTAGTGTATTTCTGTTGTCCTTAATGAGATTGGACCAATTCACACCAGTTGAGGAGTTGTTACAGTAACATTAACTGACAAATATTACATTTAAAAGTTTAATAAGGGTAATACTGCTTCAGAGTTAAATTTTCTTCTTGTACACTGGGATGTTTCCTATGTTCTTTAAGAGAGAAGAACTTTAATTTCCAAATTTTTTCAATCCCAGAGCATTTCTTACTATAGATGTACTTTCAGAATGATATTGAGGCTGAGGGGCTTAATTTAATTACATGATCATGTGCTAGGTCACTTTTTCCTTTAGGGTACTGGTATTTTCATAACTGATTTACACTAGCAGCTGTGAAGCTGCATACATTTTAAAAACTGACTGTTTTGCGAGTTAAATTCTTCATATCTGAGAGAAAGACAAAAAGCTGTTAAAGTATAAAACATTAATTTCGCTGATATTTTTGTGTCTACAGGGGGAAGATAATCTCTTTTCAATTGTTTTACAGATCACCATGGAAGTACCGTCTGTGCTTTGGACAGTAGAGTATTGCACAAGAGATTTTTGATGTAGAAGAAAAGCTAATGGGTGTATTCTAAAAATGGACAGACATAGACACTCTGAATAAAGATGCAGTCTTATGCATTTGAAAACAGAAGGAAAGGCTAGCAATTTTATATAGATTCACAGATTTAAAGTTTCCTGCCACATCTATTTCCTAAGTGGGCCTGGGGTCACAATGGTAGTCTTAGCATTGGAGGAGACTGTGAAATGCTAAACTTATTTTATACTCTGAGGTTACCAAATAGAATTCTAAAGTTTACAGCACTTTTTGTAAATTATTGTTTCTTGCCTATGGCTTTCAATCATTGAAATGATTTGGAGAACAACTGAATTGTAATCTAGTTTTGAAAATTTTAGTAATAGTTTTAAGATTCAGAATATATGGCCTATGTTTAACTGACTATACCAATTGAGAAATAATGGCTTATAAACATTTTGCCAGTGTAAATAAAAAAATACTTAATCAAAAGTAATTGTGTTGTGTGGGTGAAAACATTGCATAACCTTTACTCAAATCATGTTATATATAACTCAATCAATATATAAAGACCAGAGAAACTTAGATTTGTTACGCACAACATTCCTACTCATCTTCTATTTGAAAACCTTTGTTCAAACTGCATGCTGTGCAGTTCCTCCAATGCCTCTGCACTCTCAGAAGAATGAACAAGATAAATCAATAGATCAAAAAGGGGGCACACTGCTCTCCAGAGAGCAATTAATGTTCATTTGCATAGTCTGTACGTTTTAACTGTGAAATAAAAGCCATGTGTCCCAACTGATGGTTGAATTTTGCTCTACCATTTCCCAGAGGAAATGATAGCAAAACAAAATTTAGCATGAGAAGAGAGAGTCTTATTTTAAACAACTTCACATTTAAAGGTATCACATCTAAAGTGCTGTGCATACTTGCATTACAGGGAAATCTGTAGTTTTCCACATTTTATTAACAACAACAGACAAGTTTCCATTTGTATCTGATTTTGATCTCTCCCTTCTTTGTTCTGGGTCAGTATTTTATGACTTTACAGATTTTTTTGGATAGTGTTCTTCACTGTAATCACCACCTTCTTCATGCCATTAGACTTACCACAGTAATCTCTATTTCTCGAATAGTCTTAATTTATGGGTAAATGTGTAGTTCTCCTGGTTAGTTTGCTATTTTACCTCTCTCTGCTTTCCTCTCCTCCCTTTTCCCCCAGTCCATCCACTCCTTTATTGCTGAACTTTGTCTGTACCACCTTGGCTCCACTGAACCACGGAGTATCTACAGAATGGCACCCGCAAGGGAGAGCACAACCAGGACTGAGATCACTCATGGCACTTGGCTTGTCCCTCTTGCAGGACAGTCTGGCTCCTGCTGCTGTCTAACAGAGAAATTATTAATATTTTAATGAAAATATTTTGGATCTTAAGATTCTAGTTTAAAATGCATCACTATTGAGAAGTAGAAACACTTCTCAAAGATGAGCAAAGGAGTCTTATATTTCAGGCGAACTTGTAACATTGTATGTTCTGGTATTTTTGGTTCAAAGAAAAACACTGAACCTAAATCATGCTATTCAGGCAGTAATTTTTATATATTTTCTTGAAAATGGTCTCCAGCACAAAGTCAACATTAAAATTGTCTGTCAAAATGACATATTGAATAAATAGTTTTCATAAGAAGATGAACTTTTTTTACCAGTCCATAGAAAATTTTGAATAAGACCTGATCTGCCATCTCAATCATGTATTTGAGATAATTTCAAAGAGGAATCTGCATTTTAAATAGAAAGATACACCTTAAATCATAGTTATTGCCAAGGATATGACAAGACATTTATGTGCGCTGGTTTTGTCTGGGATGGGATTAATTTTCTTCATAGCAACTAGTATGGGGCTGTGCTTGGGCTTTGTGCTGAAAACTGTTACTAACTCTTTTAGCTATTGCTGAACAGTGCTTAGATATTGTCAAGGCTTTTTCTGCCCCTCACACTTCACTAGTGACAAGGCTGGAGATGCACAAGAAATTGGAAGGGGACAAAACCAGGACAGCTGTCTCCAGCTGACCCAAGGGACATCCCACATCATATGGTGTCATGTTCAGCGTATGAATCCAGGGAAGAGGAAAGAAGGGTGGGACATTCTGTGTGATGACGTTTGTCTTCTCAAGTCACCATTACATGTGATGGAGCCCTTCTTTTCTGAGTCTGGCTGAACACCTGCCTGCCCATGGGAAGTATTGAATGTCTTTATCTCAACCCGTGAGTTTTCTCACTTCTGCTCTTTGGATTGTTTCCCCCCTCTACTATGGGGGAGTGAGCAAACGTCTGTGTGGGGCTTAATTGCCATCAGGGGCTAAACCATGACATCTGTAAGTGAGGTCTATATTACAAAGATAGAAATCAATGTCAAGGAACACAGCTTATAGCTGGGTCTATTCTGATAAAAGTTATTTTCAAAACTGAAACTGCCAGTGTTCATTAGGAAGATACTTGTAGGTTTAGTTTAGGTGTCCAGTTCACTGACAATTATACAACTAGTGACTGGACCACAGATGCTTGGTGTTTATATTTCCTGATCAAGATCCAGTTAAAAGCTTACCATCTGCCATAAATCTTTGTTTCCATACAGATTTCAATACAATTGACATACATTAGCATTCAAGCTTTAGCCTGTCCTTCATTTTTATCAAGTTATCCAAACATTCTTTTACTAGGAATTTTTTTTTAAACTCCAGGAGTTTGTTTGTCTGGTTTGTATGTTTCTTTGTTTGTTTTTGTTACAGCCAGAGGTTCATAGGTTCTTTGAAAAAATTGGTTTGGAATATAACTCAGTTATTATTAAGTAACATTGATAATTGCATTGTAGATTTGGCAGATTTAAGACCAATGAGAATTTTATAGGAAAATACTGACTGGAGAGGAGTTCAGAAAAGTATCATAAACAAAAATTCTTTGGCTATGAAAACACGAGAAATGTTTTGTAAATATTTTAATCCAAAGTGAATCCTTAGAGATGTAGAAAATTTTGACATTTATTTTCTAGAAATAAATTTTAAATGCTAGGGTATTCATGCCTTTTCTACATTTTTTTTTTTTTTTTTAAGTGAGGATATGGAATTCTATTAATTTACTGGAGTAGGAACTAGATTCCTTTGGTTAAACCAAAGACAGTGTTTATAGGACTGGCAGATATCTCTATCACTAGGAAGATCACTAGGAGTTCAGAACCCTTCTGAGAAGGCAGCTAGAATGAATCAACTTTCTCTATGTCATCCAGATATGCTCACTCATAGAAAATTGAAATAATTTCATATGTGATACTCCACTGTGATTCCTGCACAGATTGGAGATTCATAAATTGTAACATATAGAATGAATGCACACTTTCAGGTATTTTCTTTAGTAAACTTGAAAAAAAATGTGTAGTTATTCTTCTATGCTGGTCAACAAACTATAATATACTGCACAATCTAACAACTTTCTGTAACTGCAGGAAAGGCTTCAATCACTCTTTTGTATTTTGTATTTTGTAATTTCCTTCCTCTATACTTTCACGTTATTTACCTCAAAGAAGAGAGGGATAATGCAATATAAGTCAAAGCCATCACTCTAAGAGTATTGAATTGTAGAAGTCACCTCTTAAGAATAAAGTGTGTTCCTAGAAAAGTACATAAATATTGCAATTTATAGTTGAAAAAATAAAAAGACCAGCATGAATGGAATAAATGAGAAATAAATATCCACATTGAACCTGAAAATATGTCAATTTTTTAGTATTACTAAATGTACTGAGGCATCTGTTGTGGGTGGAGTGGGAGCTTCAAACAAAGTTTGAGAAGCCCTGATGTTGAGCCACAAGGTGCAGAAAGGACCCCTTTGCTTTCTAAACTCCTTTTGAGCGAGGACCCCGACTGTGGCCCCAGACTTTGTCAATGATTTAAGTAACCTTGTCTGATAAGATCAAAGATGGCAAATCAGATGTATTTTTATTAAATTAATTACTTATTATGACAAATGATTAGCTAAAATATCTTAATCAGAATTATTTACTACACAGTATAACAGCTAAAACTACTAGTAGTGTATAGTGTAGGATAGTGCACTATATCAAAGCAATTATTAACAAAAAGAAACAATTATTAAATAGAGATTGATATAACTCACCATATATTTGCTCGTGCACAGATCTCATTCTCTTAACCCCAAGGAGTATCCCAGGTGGGGGCGTCCTCTACCCAAGGGAGGAATCTTCACCCACTTCAAAGGAGAATATATCAGAAGAACCCAACCATATCAAAGTGGACTTTTATAGTGTGAAGTGATATGACTGCCAGTTATATGTCTCCAGGTCAGCTCAGCAGCTGGTTATCTGCCAAATCTTTGCCTCCCTATGAGGATGTTAATTCAGGGTTGCCAGACTGGATTTAGCATCCAACACCCAAACCAGCATATGGTGCCCCCCTCAATCCACTCATGGTAACTTTGTAAATAGGACATCGTCTTAATTGTTTGACCACATTCCAGGGCAGAGCATCCAAGGCAGAGCACACTGATACAGCATCTTAAATGTTTCAGAAGAAAATATAATGACACAGAGGCATGGCTTCATACAAAAAGAACTTTGAATGCTCAAGAGCTCAAGTCTAAACCACATGTTATCTAGGCTTCTGGATCATGGAGCAGAATCCTAAATCTGTATTAGCAGTATTATTTCTAAAAGCAGAGTATTAGTGTTAGACAACCCAAAGAAGATCCCAAATAGTCTTCTGAGAAAGACATGACTGCAGGAGCCTTTCTTCCTTAACATCTTGAGTATGAAGCAGCGGCATGACCAGAATAATCTGTCACTTCTTATGAACATTACTCATGGAACTTTGGTTGAAAGCCTGAGAACCCTCCAGTGGTTGGTTCCACTGGTCTGATAAAAAGCAGTGCCTACTAGGTAATGGCCCTAGTTCCAAGACTGTCATCACAGGTAAATGTACTATAAGGAGTAATTTTCCGTCGCAAATGTTTCCTGCCTCTACTATCTTTACCTCTACAATATATATAGAGAGCACTGCATGAAAGAATTTTTAAACTGTAACAAATCATTGAGAAGAAAAATGTAAAGGTAAAAGTCCATAAATACTCTTCTTCACTTGTGGTTCTTCTGTCATGCTGAGAAGAAACCTTGATATATATATATGCACACATATATATAGTTCTTCTCCCTATCCCACAGTATTTGATTTCCATACAAGTGCAATGAGACTGATTTTTCTCTGAGGGCAATTCACTTGATTAGCATCAAAAATTCTGGGGATTTTACTTTGTTAGAAATTTAATTCTGAGCCAGGCTTATAAAGTAACGGGGCAAACAGAATTTTTCAAGGATACTTAGGAAAGACTGTTAGCGTAGAAATTGGATAGAAGGTTATTTTTCATGATTAGCTATTCTGTAGAACAGGTCATGCTTCTTATTTCTTGAAGGTAGCATGCACAGTGTATCTCCAGGTTTTTTTTAAAAAGACCAAATTATAATTTTATAATTATTCACATTAAGATCAAATTTTGGCATGAAGTAATTTTTCTCTGCATCCTTTATTAAATTTGATGGCTAAGTTTTTTGCCTTCCTCAAGCCTCAAGTATATTCAAACTGACATATGCTTTCTTTCAGTGTTTTGCCTGTAGCAGAAATGTATAGTATTCCCCTGGCCTTGGCAATATAATTGTAGGAAGTCTATTTTCTTATTCTGTGTTGTAGTTTTATTTCCCCTTAATACAAACCTTTATCTGGAGTAATGTATGCAACCTTTTCAGTATGCTGTTAAAATGCCATATTAGTATAATTCACAATAGCTGTAGACATTAAGGAAATTTAATTCTCAAGGTAATCGCCAGTGTTGTGTGATGCACATGACACACTAAATAATGAATTTATTTTTATGCTGTCATTTCTATATTTTTAAGTGAATCTGCTTATATTTTTTAGAAATTTTGTATTAAATTGAATTCAACTTACCTGTTCTATAAAACTATTCTAAGCACTAAAACATGACTAAGTTTTGTATGCAGAAAGCATCAATGCTCTGTCAAAATATTAGCTAATCAGAAGTTTTTATTTTTTCCCTTAATTTAAAGAGTAATAATATTGAAATAGGAACACTCATATTGCCTGATTTTTGTTCACATGATATTCTTCTGTCCAAACTTAAATTTCATTTTTATTTTCACTTCTTAGAGAGTGAAATAAAAAATCATGTGCAAGGGAATTGATAGGTAAGAGTACACTGTTGAAAGAATAATAGAGAGAAAAAAACCCTACAATATATTTTCAGTAAGTAGCCTTTTTCCTAACATTAAGAGCTTGAGTAGCATAGTAGATCTTTAATCCCTAAATTTGACAAAGAATTCCCTAGGTGCAAAAGGGCAGCCAACAATTGCCTTCTGGCTCTTCCCTGTAATAAACTACTCTTCTCCACTACCCTACCACACAACTGTAAAATAACTTAGTCTAAAAATGTTTTATTGAACTCTCAGATTCTGATCCTTCCTCCTCAAAAGTCCATCTATTTTGTTTAATTGTTAACTTTTATTTAACTATGATCTATAAAAAATATAAAATATTTAAATAAACAAATATAGAAAATATATAACAGATGTGTACATACAATATACATAAATGTTACTAGGAGCTAAACATTAGGTTTACTCCTCATTTAACTGTATGCTTTACCATTGTACTATGAAGTTAGACATAGTAATTGAAAGTATTTTTTATTATTTTAATAATATAGGACATTATTTTAATAATATAATACAAAGCATTATTTTGTTCTGTCAGTTTGCTTTCATATTTGATCATATAGATTTTGTGACTATAGTTTCCGAATCTGTATATTTACCTTTGTTTTATTCCAGTGCCTTTCTGACCTACAGTGACTCTTACCATCTATCTGGTATGGACATTCACCTTCATGTACCACCTTTCCTTCAGTCACACAGCTTTATATCATATTGTTATTCTGTTTCATTCTGTCAAATTTATAGAAAGAGTTCACAGAAAGAAAGGCTTTCTTATGTATTGTTCCTATAGCCATCTTAACTTCAAGTAGGTTGGCATTTTTTTATTGGTTTTGAAACACAGTCAATGATAGTCACTATATTTTGATCTTACAGGGGTAATATTTTACACTGAGCCTTCTGTGTTTAATGATTGCATGTGTTAAGACTGAAAAGTAGTTTGTCATAATTAGCAGCCTGTGTCGCTGCCAGCAGTGGAAGTCTGGATAGCAGGAAAATAAAGAGATTAATAAAAACCCCCAAATAAACAATCTCTTAGGGAAGAAGAATGAGTTGGACACTATGGAAAAAATACACAGTTCATCATTATACAGCAACTGGACTGAATTAATTTTCTAATTAGAAGTTGGAAAACATTGCTTGAAGGAAATACTCTTGAAATACCATTGCATAATTATGATTAGATTCTAAGAAGTACTTAAAATGAATTTTGTGATACTCAATGATTAACGCCTTTGAAAATTCCATTTATTACTCTTTACCATTGAGATGAAAAAGCAGACTGCAGTGGCCATGAGACATTGCCATGTACCTAGAATATCCCGAAACCACAAAAAACTATTGTTTCCTTAATTGGCAGATGTTGCATGGAATCTATAAAAAAGCAAAGGGATTCTCCACAAGGGAACTTAATTTTAGGTTTTTCTCTGGACATATGCACCTATGAAGTACAACTAAAACATTGTTTTCATGTGTGAGGCTAGTGACTTGGGTCATTTATACAAAGAGTGGAGGTACTTCTTGATGTAATTGCAAATACAACAGCACAAGTGCTCTTTTTTGCTCTGACTTCCTCATTCTATATTGAGATTACTGTAGGAGCTTCTGACCTTTGTGTATATCCCTAATTCTTTAATAATCACTACTTACTATCTCTAATTCTAAAAGTAAAAAGTAAATAAAATTTTACTGAGATCCACTTAATTTAACACTATAAACTATAGATAAACTTTAATCAAAAGATCTCTTAATCACAAAAATTGATATGGCATTTATGCCATCATTAATAACTTACTTCAAATGCTTCACATCAACTTAAATATGCTGATATTTTGAGGCACAATTAAACATGACAATGCAATTTATGGCAATGCCACACAATGCTAAAAAGTTTTCTTTCCAACTAAAGGTACTCCCTTGTATCCTAAATCTAAAATGTCACTGTAAATTAGTCACTGTTGCAACATAGAATATTCTAGCTTCAGGTGTGCCATTAAATATGCATCTTCCAACTTTAAAAAAGACGTTTCAAAATGAAAAATTGTTGGCTCCAACTTTTTCAATTTCTATATTGTATTAGGTGCCAGAAATGACTTAGAAAATGATAGCCTCTGGATAAAGCAGAATGTGTACAAACTGCTTCATTTTACATCCCAATAGTCTAAGCTGACTGTATTAATCAAGTGGAGGCAGTCATCATGGTAATCAAATAGGCACCTTCTAGCCAACCTTGCAGATTTTTGTTACTAATGGGCTCAAGGTTTTCTGAAATGATGTTAATCCCCATTAAGAGTGACACAGGTCATACTGTACAGCATTGCAAGTTGCTAAGTCAGAGGGGAAAGGAAAACAGCATCTCATATTAAACACCTCTAGGTTTTACTACCAGCAGGAGACATCCATTGGTATTCTCTATCTCATCATTCCTAGAATCAGCAGACTTTTCTAGTTTATTTCTACTCCACCTCAGAAAACAACACCTGTAGCAAAGTAAGAAAATTATGCACTGCTTTTCCACACTACAGAATAAATGAATGGCATAAAATTAAGATTTCCAGAGGTATTCAGTGGCCTACCATGAATGTTTATGTGCTGTTTCCATTGTCAATACGATGAATAAACAATTTCCCCCTCACTTTCTTTGCCAAATATACAATTTAAGTACCCTAAATTTTAGGGCGGCTGCCTTGAATTTGTGTTTGGTAGGTTTTCTTCCGCAGGCTTTCTTCTATGTATATTTCGATCTTCCATTTCTTTGCCACTGAAAAAAAACCCCTAAATTGGACAGTTTCATTTTTTTTCCCATTTTTCTTTTGGTTTGTATTGTCTTTTTAAATTTATTTCCTTTTTTTTTTTTTTTGGTATGTCACAGTTCTTTATTTCCAGTCTGACTTCCTTTGAATTTGTAATTCTCTTTCTGTACACCCTTTATTATTGGCTATTTTCCTCTTCCATACATTTTTCTCTATTCCTAACTTCTTATTTTTTTATTCTTTTTGTTGTTATGTATTCTGCTGCCTTCTTTTTTTTTTCTACATATACCTTTTTTTATTTCCTCTGTTAGCATTTTTTTGTTATTCTAACAGCAGTAAAAGATTGCCATACTTTGTTGTATTTCATACACAATAAGATTACAAATACACTGCTTTCACAAAAAGAATGGTGGGCCTATTGGCAATATTTTGCAATTGCTCCAAAATTACTGGTCAAGGAAAATTATTAGTATAATCTGAGATACTGTGTGCTTTAGTACATCGTGTATCCCTTCACTGTCATTGCTGCCAGGAAAACTAATTAAAACTAATAAACTCTAAAGGTTAATATATACTCATAGTTCAGCTAGGGAATCTAAAAGCTGTCCAAAACACTTGGATAACACCTTAAAATATTTAAAGGTGGAAAATGAGCCAGAATTTACTGTCCTTGTCAGTCTGCTTCATAACTATGGTGATTTATGTTAAGATACTGCTATGATAATAATGGTATTTCTTTATTAAGTCATCTGTTTTGACAGGTTTTCTGAAGGACTATTTAATCTCTTTTCCTTATTAGATAATGTGATACTTTCATTATGAAACCAAGTTTCAAAAATTTTTTTTACTTCTGCATTTTTTTCTGTAACTTCTATCAACTTCTGTTTTTTTGTTGTTGTTGACTAGAACCAAAGAGGAACTGGTTCGAGAAGTATTAATTCCTTTATTGCATATTTGGAGATCAATGATCTACTTTATAAAACCCTAAATCTTGTGTAGGTGTATGTCTTACGTCTCTGTGAACTCCTAGCTCCCCTAGGATTGGCTTGACCTCAAAGAAGCCGTAATTATATTCATGTACTTTGAAGAACATTTCATTCACTACTGCTGACAATACTTCCTAATGTACGCTATTCATATATCTGCATTATATTATTATTATGCCTTCTAAAATAAAACCCTAAAAAAACATCAATTCAATTAAAATAACCTGATTTGGATTGACAAATAAATCAGATTCAAACCTTTGCAGGCATTTCTAAATTCATTTATAGTTTTCATGTATAAATGTTGTTTACATCATGTTGTTACCATCAATTACCAGAGATTTTATAATATTTCTTTTTGCCTGCTCATTTAAGAGCAGCTTTTTTTATGCTCTTAGTCATAGCCACAGAGGGGAAAGATAAAAAATGTATATTTTCAACCATGTGGATAGTTCTACAGAATCAATTGAGGGAACTGATGCATTAAAGTAAACTTATATTTATTGTTAGGTTTAGGTCCTGGTCCATTGTATAATGCAGTTCTGTGTGAGTACGTTCAAGTTATAACACATATATAGCTTTCAGGATAGCTTTATTTAATTCCTGTGTGAATAGGTGAATAGTGCATGGACAATTATCAGAGCTGAGGCTCAACTCAGCAGTATTTAGTCGATGAATTCATCTCCCTATGGAAAGAAATCACCCTTTGCAGCACCTAGTGTAATTTTCTTGCCATGGTACATCAGTTCTAACCTTTTCCTTATAACCACTCTCAAAGTATATGACAGCATGTATGGCTCCTTCAGGACATACCATAACTTTCTCTGTTAGCTATGAATTTGGTGGATTCCAGCATGTATTCCAAACTTGAAGTCATGGGTTTCTGCTTTCAAAATTTTACAGCATTTTGTAACTTGCTTCATAAAATGAAGTGAAATCCAATAGGCAAGCAAAAAATAGTACTGCTTTCCATTTGAAATATGGAAAGAGCAGGCTAAGTCAGTATAAAATATATTATAGTTTTGTAGAAACAAGAGTCTGGTTCTAACATACCTGTTTACATGTCAAGAAAATAAGATGTTCTATGATTTCTGGGCATCTCAATGTTTCATTTGTTTTACCTATCCAGTTTCACCACTATAGCTCATGGTTGCATTATCCCAGCTTACATACTCTGGTGCATGAATCTCTCCAGCCTATAGACCTTCTTCCTATTCTTCCATCACAGCTACACCTGAAGTCACAATTTCCATTCTTCAAGATGTTGTCTCAACAATGAAGCTAGATCAGACCTAGAGAAGGGATGGAAAAAAGGAACACTTTTCATCTCTCTTAGTAAAATACTCTTCAGCAAGAGATTCAAAATTCGTGCATCCAGAGAAAGACAGATGATGTAATTTCATGACAAGTGAAAATTTTTCTGTGAAGGAAAGTCATAATAATGTGATTTCTAAATTATTTCTACTTTTTTTTCTGTGCCTACTTACCCTAAAATTCCCAACCAGTTTCAGGATCAGAACCCAGCAGTCTCTCACCATGCTTGAGCATTGTTGACTGCTCTCTCTTCCCCCACACTGGCACCCATCCATTCTTTTTGCTCAGCTGCACAAGAGCAAAATCCTGCCAGACTGAGCCTTTCTGTACAGAAAGAATGGAGGGAAATCTGATTAACTAGCACTTTAATTAATTTAATTAAAAATTTAGTCTGAAGAACAGCAGCTTTGGAAAACAATTATATTAGCAACGCCCCCTAGTGGAGATAGATTTTGAACTGATAGAATCTCTTTCCCTTGATCAATTCATGTTACCAAACACCACCATAAAGATTCATCAGCTTTAATTGTATCAGCATGGATAGGATTTTTTTCCACATTTGTAACTCTTTGTCTTTAACTGCAAGTTTTGACAGTGAACGCTTTTACAAATTCAGGTTTTAGGCAGAAGTTACATATCTATATGAACATACATGAGTGGAAGAGAGATGACAAAGTGAGAATCTGGAGGAAGAAAGCTTGTTTCCTCAAATGAAAAGAATAGCTTACACTCTTATTCTGCTGCAAACTGATCTACAACAAGAGAGTTTCACTATCAGAGCTCTCAAATTTACATATTAAATATAAAAGAGGGTCCAAGCCTGAAGCAGCTGCTTTCAACACAGTTCCTAAAGATCTATCAACTACTTGTATATCTTTGCCCGATTTATCCACTTGTGATGCAAGAGCCTAAATACTGTTTTTCATTCTTGAAAGTGCTGCCTCTAGGACGATTTTCTGCAACTTACAAATAACCTCTTCATAATGAACTATTAAACATGTGTACTGCTTATTTGCATTGCAATATATGAAAAACAAGTGTTCCAAATGTTAATTCTTTTAGCAGATAAACAGCAGGTTTGGATGAGAAAGTTTCAATCACGTTTGATACTAGCTGTTTTCATCTGAATCTTATTAGGGCTCTTCTCCAGGTATTTACCAGCTCCAGTGCCTTAAGACACAACTGGTTTCACTTGTCAGGTGTGCCAGAAGATGTTTTTCTCCATTATCTCACATAATTCATTTCTGGCTTCAAGTCTAGCAGTTTTTCACATTAACATCCACAATTTTTCCTTTCTGTTATTATTTAAGGTTTCCCCTTTCCTCTTCCCAAATTCCATGTACAGCAGAATGAGAAAACACTTAACTGAGAAAGGAAAAATTATTTACTGTCCAAGAATATATTGAAAAAAATATTTGGACATATTTTTCCTCAGAGAAAACTACTTCAGCATGAAGTAACAGAAGTCACTTCTATTAAAGGAGTACCACATTTTGTATCTATGCTCTGTATTCAAGGATTAAGCTAGTACCATGAATTTCCTGTAGTAAAGACTAGTCCTTATCTGAAAACATGCTCTCCATTTCAGAAATAGTCACACACTCTGCTAGTAAGTACATTTCAGAATACCATACATCATCTTACTTTAGCCATTGCCTTTCCTAACGTGGTGTCACAGAGCACGTTACACCAGGAGACAGCAGGGGCAGACTGCACTGAAAGGGGACACAGGAGTGGCAAGGGTGGCAGGGCAGTAATCCCACCCACAAGGGACACTACACACAGTAGCTATGCAAGAAGAGCAGAGGTTTCAGTGTCAGAGGCCAGAGAACAGCCCTGTGATTGCCTGCAGTGTCCATGAAAGTCCGAGGCCAGGCTAGGAAGCCAAGTCAGTGAATCCAGCTCAGGGACAGCAGGTGCAGTGCTGGGAAGAGGTACAGATGTGACCGAACTCACACAAGGACACAGAGCTAGGGCCTGAGCCTGAACACAGCTCCCAAGCAAAGGGGACAGAGACTGCACAGCTCCTTCTCACGGCTCACCTCTGTGTTGGTGGTCTGGTCCCATGTCATACAGATAAGGAAAATTAAAACTGACCTTGAATACAGGCAACCAAGATCCCAAGGACAGCAGGAAGATGTTACAAGGCATCTTGGTCCATTCAGGGCCCTGACTGTCTTTAATTGCATAATCTCTTTAGTGATGTAGATTATTGCTTTGGGAAAATGTATAAGTAGTTTTGGTGTCAGGAAAAGTGGTGGCACAAGCTCAGAATCAGTGAGCTGAAGGTCTGGAAGACAGCAGAAACCATCAGAACTTATAGCTGATTAACTACGATCAGAAAAGAAATGGAAACTGCTGTATTAAGCTCTGATCTGTGCGAAAATTATAAATAGAAAGAAATGAAAACATAAACCAAATATAAAGAATTAGATGCTCAAAGTATGTTCTGTATGTAACAATCTTTCTAGGAGAGGTGGTTTCGGTACTGATTTGTCTCCATCTCTGTCCCGAAAGATGAAGATGTTCCTCCTGACAGCGTCCCAGTAAAAAATCATAGAATAATAAAACCA
Organism: Struthidea cinerea; assembly: GCA_013397865.1. Lineage (NCBI taxonomy): Eukaryota > Metazoa > Chordata > Aves > Passeriformes > Corcoracidae > Struthidea > Struthidea cinerea. The sequence goes on from VZTI01002660.1 coordinate 1,941,865, forward strand.
CTGAACGGGACCCTTAAGATCAGCTCCAGCCCCACTTCTTCCACCCCTCTGCCATGGCCATGGACACCTTCTGCTAAAACAGGCACAAAAATGTTATTCAATACATTCTGAATAAAATCAATAAGCACCGGAAGCTCAGTGGTGAAAATGAAATAAGGGGCAGAGACAGAAACAGGCTTGCTCCCCATGTTTCAGGTACTGTGAGCACAGCAGGACTTCCTGGAATTAGCATCACTGACAAGTAACTCACCACACTTTTGTAAAAAATACTATAAGATTATTACAAATAAAATAGTGTAAGGAAGTAAACATTTTATTTGTTTCATCAGTTTACTTCCTTCCTGAATTCCTACGTATATAGTGCAAGGGCAACTAGAAAATGATTTGTCTGATCAGACATAAAAGCTGCAGTAAAGTTAGTTACCAGGATATCTACATCCTAACTGGATGTAATTTACGAGTACTAACTGCCACAGGCTATTGATGATGTCCATAACTGTACATTCCTGTGTACTGACTTTGAAGAATCTTTCATGGATGCAGTAAATATGGTGAATATCTCAGCTTATTTCTGTTCCTCTCAGAAACAGGGTGCAAATAAATTTTTTGTACAACCATAAAAACTGCAATTAGTTTCCACAGCACTGTACTTTTAAAACAGTTTACAAGAATTAGCGACCAGATTGTGTGAGGTACCTGGCAAGCTGGGTACTTGGGTTTTATGAAAATCCAGACTCTTTTTAATTGCTGAAGCAAAAGATAATTTCTTTTGAAAATCTGGTCTGTAGTCTATGTGCATTTTGAATGAGTCATTTTAACCCTGATGTACAAACTTCAGCAGTGGCAATGATTGGTTGACATTCTATATAATTATTCTCACTATTTTCATGATTTTAGGGCCAAGGAGGACAAAGTATGACCTACCAATTTTTGCTTCATACATTAGGGCAAGAAATTAATCCAACATTTTTTATATTGGACCAATATATTCCATTAGGGTTATAGCATGTATTTAGTTATGTGTTAGAGTGCTGCAGCAGTACCAACAATCCCAATATAAAAGTAAGGCAGATAATACTGGAACATGAATCACAGTGACTTAACAGCTTGAGATACTGACATAGAACAGGCAGAGTTCAAAAACTGTTTTATGTCAAAGACCCAAATGAGTTAAAGGAATCTAGCAGTTTCTTGACTGAGTATGAAAATTGAAAGAATCTTTTATTATTGATCTAGAGTTTATTAACATTATGAAGAGGGAGAGAGGACACATCACTTACAGGATGGTTGCATTTTTTAACAGAATTTAGCTGCTGTGCAAATGAGCAAAGCAATGGCAATTTTACCCTTTTTATGCAATAGTGGCCCAATCCTGATCCGTAATTTAATGGTATTTTGCTACTGTGTTCTGGGACACCTAGGCAAAATCTTAATTAAAAATCCATATAAGCACATATTATACCCCTGGAAAACTGTAGTCATTTGTCTGAAAATATTAAACCTTCTTCAGAGCTCCAGGTTGGAGGAGCTGTCAGAGGGTTGCAAAGGTTATTATAACGCAAATGCCACTTTCTGTAACATTTTTAGTTTTGCAATGAAACTGCTAGTTAACTCAGCTTCAAAAGGAGAGCAGACACCCATTAAAGAGTACAGGGGTCACACTACCAACCTGCAGGGGCACAAGTCAGTGATTTACTGACTACAGCAGGAACAGTACTTCAGACCAGGTGGATAATTTCTATATTAGAAAAGCTGATGGAGTGAAGCATAGATGATTTTTGGGCTTGGGAGATCTCAGAATTCTTGTAAAGGGAAATGATGCTGAAAATTTTAAACTGAATTTTAATGTGAGATGCTGCCACTTGCAACTTGCAAAGTATTTTTGCTAAGTGGCACAACACAAGGCTGCAATATTCAGTTAATACTGAAGTAGTTCAACAGGAGAATAGTAGGAGTATTTTTTTCCAAACAAAGCCAGTAAGTTTTAAAATAAATCCTCACTACATTCACTACATTCCATTTTTACTCTTATGGTCTATATGGATAATAGATATATGAACCTTCATAAAACATATGGTAGCCACATGCAACAGTTTTGAGGCAGCACCACATTTTAAAAATTAGTCATCCCAGTGGAAACACCACTAGATCCTAATGTACTTTGGCAGAACTAACTATTATGCCCTACTCCAATCTCACTTCCAAAGCAACAGTTGACATACTGTTCACATTGGTCCATAATGCAAATCTCTGAATATTCGTTGGCAGAAAATAATCCATGTTACATACTTCTCTGGACATTTTTTAACTTCTCTGATTAACTTAACCTCTTCCTCTCACCTTGTTGTTATTGTTGAAGGTGTAAAACCTTGTTTAAGCTGGTTCAAACCACCATTCTAACAATTATTGTTGCATGTGAATGTATAAAAAGGCCCCAAAACTAACATTACTTCTATTCTACTTGGAGTTAGATCTTGAATGCATAGACCTTTTCCTTACATTATATACAAACATGAAAAAAATGTTGTGTAACTGCAATGCAAATCCTGAAAAGGTGCAAACAGAAATATTGCCGTGAAATTAAAGTTGAGTATAAATCCACGAAATCATAGCACTCGTAAAAGAACTTTGGAAGGTTAAAATACAGAAAGGAAAAGTCTGAGAAGTTTATGAGATTAAAATCTTTAGCTGGAAATTCCAAAGCCAACACAGTTACTCATTGCAGTCTCACTTGCAGCTGTGTAATGAATACTGGTAAAGAGTAAATCTAATGCAACATTTAAAAAAAAAAAAGTTTAAAAGGAATTTTATTAAATAATAAACCATGTACTTTTCCTATGTTCATGTTCCCTAGAGTGAAGTTCAGCTCATTTGCAAAATACATAGGAGTGGGTGGAAAGTAGCATCTGTTTTCTTCTGAGAAAAAAAAAAAAATCTAGATCCTGATAGTTGTTTTTATTCCCTCTGAAACAGAATAGAGATCTCAACATCTTTTATCTTTAAAAAAAATCAATTGCCTTTAATATTTTAGAATAAAGGTATCTATGAGGTCTTTAAGACATTTAAGAATTACTGTTGTATAATGTCTTACCACTCCTAGTGTGTCTTTCTTAATTAAATGTCTAAGGTGAAGAGAGTACATTTTGATATAATGATCCACCTAGATATAGAAGATTCAGGTTTTCACCTCTCATACACTTTAAATAAAGAAGGAAATCTAAGGTATGTTTTCTTTATCTCAGCTACAGAGCTGGACTTTCTCACTCAATGGATAATTGCCTACCTCAGGAGACAAAGATCCAAGAGAAAGGTGCTGCTCTGGTTGAGTCATAGTTAATAGCTAATATAAATCTCTTTCAAACCAGCTCATGCTTAGAAAAGGACTAAATATTAAAACAAATTTCCATGTTTTCTACTTATCTTAGATCTACCTTTTTAAAAGGTTAGCCTGGTAACATGTTCATGTATAAAGCACTTGTCAGCTGTGTGAGTGCTCTGTCAACAAGATAGAGACGTTCAAAGCTTCCTGATTTCCAAGAGAAACAGAAATCAAAAATAGCAGTCAAATCCAAAGATGTTGAAACAATTCAGAATTAATCTCTCAAAAATACAGTACTTCTTGCAGCTGAGAGAAGAGTAAGTAAGTGTATCCATGCATAAGCTAAGAGAACAGCTGCTATTACCAGCAAATTAGGATGTTAAAACCCCAAACAATGCAAACATTGATTTAAAGCAAGACTAAAGCAGTGGAATGTGACTCCCAAAGCAGGCGTATGGTCATTAGGGATTCACTTCACTTTACTTTTCTGCTATTAGGGAAATGATGTATCAGGTATGAGAAGATAGCTCATATGCCAGGTAGATATGAAAAGGGTAAGTTCTGCAGGGATGTTTTCCAGAAAGCAGTAAATTAAGCTGAGTATTGTTGAACTGCAGAGATGATAAGAACAAGTGTTGCTTATTGGTTTATTTATCTGATTATAGCTGGCAAGGGAGAAATCAATACAGTTAGTCAGGGATAAATTGCAGACTTGTTACCTAGTATACCTTGAACAGCTTGTGCAGAGATAATTAGCACAACCTCTCTTAGCTAAATTACTGTTTAAAAGTGAAAGCAGATAGAAGCAATTTTCTCAACAGTTATTTTATATCATGGCAGCACATGAAGAGAAACCTTGTGAACTTGAATAAATGTTTCAGTTCTTATTAATTTAAAAGAATACACATACCTTAAGTCGTGTGTGTACATGTGCATATCTAAATGTTGGAATGCATTGCAAATGAAAACAACAGAAAACATAATTAGAAGGAAATGTTTTCTCCATCATTATTTATATATATTCAGCCAATGTTTCAAGGTTATTTTTAATTATTTTTATGTATTATTAATTGGAAGCAGTAAAGTGATTTTTTTTTCCAGTTAGAAGTAGAAACTGTACAATATACAAGAAAAAGGGGCTTCAGTTCATTCACAGACATGAAGAGAAAAACTGTGGACTAACAGCTTACAAGAGGAGTGTGACTGTTACTGAATTAGAATCAGGGTCACAGCAGATATTTCATGTGCATTTTCATGAGGTAAAATGAACCTTCATGATCAAAGGAATTATCATACTAGAAAAAGGTTCAAAATAGAAGATAATTCATTCAGGGTGTCATGCACAGGAAAAGATGAGGTGTCCATCTTAGCAAACCCAATGGTTGCAATGGCATTGTGCATCTTCTCTAAATAAAATTTGCTGATCCTAAAAGAATTCCTAGAATAATAGTTGTATAAATATAATACAATGTGATATAAATGACAGCTAAAAGAAAATTGGGGAATGATGGAGGTTTATGTTTTTGTTGTCTTGAAATTTTTTCTTGATTTCTTCAATTTTCAGAAAGAAGTATAAAACACCTCCAGAATTTCTTTCTGTCATGGTTTAGCACCTACACATGCCCAGAACATAATATCATAAAAGAATGAAGGATAAGATCCATGAAAATAAAGTCATAAAGGTATCACAGATGTATATAACAGTAAAAAAATACTTTCCAGTGGAAAAAAGGAAAAGTTTTTAACCTGTAAAACATAAGATCTTCTGCTGTGGTTGTGGGGCTTTTGTTTGGATGTTTTCATGCTTCAGTAAATATTGCTAGACTCTCTTTGTCTTCTTCATCTAGACATCTTTGACCCAACTTTATCCACCTACAATTTATTTTAGTCCATTTTTTTATCAGCATTCTGTCTGAGAATGAATTGTTTCAAAAAAGTGATTAATAACACTTCTCCTAAGAATTCTAAAGCTATTATCTACCTGAAAATGTGACAACTGGTTGTAAAAAAAATTCCTAAGGGAAAGGCTTTCCTTGAACCTGGAAAGCTGTTTCAAATGGCAGCATAAATATTTCTGACATCACATTTAAAAGGAACTGGAACTTACTGAGACCTGTCTTAATACGATAATTTTTTCCAAATATTCCAAAACCATATAATTAGGAAAATCTATGTCAAAAGACAATTGAAGAAATAATTCTGTCAAAATAAGTTTTGTACAGTCTTCATCACAGACACTGAAAATTTTGAAAAGTTATTAATAGTTCTTGACATAAAAATGTATTTGTGATTTGTTAATAATTTTAAAATTGCATTAGCAATGAATTATGGGCAAAAATAATTCAGGAATCAAAGGGGAATGTGTTTTAGGAAGGATACACAGCTGTGAGCATTGAGAAGTAATTGAAAAAATAATTCAGTCATATTTTAGGATTAAAAAAATATCTCAACATATTATACTTTATTGAATAAATTAAAGGGACTGGGCAGGAGAACTCAGTCCATGATGAAACCAATAATTTTTTGACAACAACATTTCAGTAAACTGATCTGCTACAAGTGCAAGGTTACAGTCAATTTCAGAAAGAATTTTAAAGAGTTTTAGTGGCAAACAGCTCCTAAAGATTACATTTTTGAATTTAAGGAAATAATTATTGAAGAAAAAATAATGGGTTCTTTATAATATTACATTGTGTTGAAAGTTAAATAACATATATCTTGCCAGGTAAAATTTTACTTTAACAATTTTTATATGGATTTAAGGATTTTCTTAAATTAAAATAGTTAGGATAAAAGAAAGAGAGAATGATTCAAGTATTTTTGAAAAAAATTTTGTTATGTGTATGTCACTCAATGGTTTTATCTTGCTAGGATTTTTCTCATGTCCTCATAGCTGTATTAAGTTTATAAATTCTAAACTTTTGGGCATAAAATGCTGTAAAGGAAATTTAAGTACTTTTATTAAATTTTGAGATGATTCTTTTGATATGAGAGCAACCCACACTATACCTGTGTTTAAAATAATAGAATTACGTTGACATCCTAGTCCTCAAGTCTTATATTCTACATGTCCAATAGAATTGTCCAATAGAATAAATTCTCTTTTGCAGACTCACTGTTTTTTGATGCAAAAAACCCAGGTAGAGTTCTTATCTTTCTTGTTTCATTTTGCACTGTGTCAGTGTATCAAGCACAAAATGATCTCATCTGTGCTGATGAATGCATGAAATATGGTGTCTATTCATAATATCCAGGTTAGTATCATTCTTCTGTTTCAGCAGTCTGAGAATAACATAAATGTCATCATTTTATGTAATTTTTATCATGAGGCTACTTCATAAATGACCTGTAGTGTAAAGATTATAATATAATCTTTGTCACTCTTTCATACTTACTATTTGAAATGATGCTTAGTCTTTCTGTGACAATGTGAAACTTGAATGTATGCAAAAGAACGTGTTTGTCTTAGTTTATAACTTCAAAATGTTATTATGATCCCTACTATTGTCTTCTTACAGAACCTATGAAGGAATAACAAGAGAAAGACATTCCTTTGAAAATCTTGGCATGAGTATGGAATTTGTATGAAGAGGTTGTTTTATACTTATATAGAGATAGGTGTCTGGGTTGCAACCAAATACTTACTTTTTCTGAACAGCGCTAGAGAGATACAGAGGTACCTAAAAATCAAACATAATTCTGATGTTAGTAAAATCAGTTACTAGAATTTTATTCTAGTCAATGGGAACAGGATAGTAAATAGCGGCATACAAAATTAGAAAATTTAGATGGTAATATAACCATAGTGAATTGTCTCCTTTTATCTTTTCAGGGAAGATGTAAGGGACAGATATTACTCATATTTACAGGTATATGAAGCACAGGTTTGTAAAAACCAACATGAGCAGAACCATCAGGTTTTTGTCAAATGCAAAGATCCTTTTCAACCCAAAGGAAGAGCCCTATAATATGTTCTCCTGGTTAAAACAAAAAACCAAACCAACAAACAAGCAAATAACCAAACAGGATGTATTCAGATTTCCTTTCTCTTTGACTGCAATTCCATCTGGAAGAAAAATGTGATAGCAAAAAGCAGGGTCTAATCCTAAAGTAAACCACTGTATTAAATGTCAATGGCAGGAAACACTGTTCATCTTAAATGGATGAATACATAGACAAGAATGGCTACTACAATTTGAAAATGCCTTTTCTAGGGATGGCTATATTTTATTTTTATAAGCTTAACTAGAAGAGAACCTTCCTTATACCAAGGTGACTTTTTTTTTCAAAGTTCCAGAAACTTCTGACAGCAGTCCACCTTAATAAAATAAATTTTTATGGTCTGGAATTACAGGATTTAGTCAGTGGAGGAATAGTCCCTAAGTGACAAAATTTTTCTAATTTCATGCTATTAGCCTTGTTTCCAACTTCAGAATATGAAATGGAATGAATATGCTAGATTTTTTTCAAAAAAGATAGTCTTCTCTCCTTAGGTGTGATCTTTATGAGTACTGTATATTTTCTCCAATTAATGTTTGGATTGAAGTCAATGTCTCACTAAAGAATCAAATACGGGCTGTTGGCAACAAGAGGAAATTACCACAGTTTGGTTATTTATTCAGTGTGAAGATACTGGAAAGAAGTAAAAGCATGAAATGGAGGGATTATGTCCTGTCAAAATACTAAGTATATAAAAGGTGTCAAGCAGCAATATTTACTGATTTACAGCAAGGGAAATGTTACATATTTACCTGTTCAAGATACAAATATAGAAAAAAAATTGGATTCTCAGCTATGGCATGCTGTAAAAGATGGTAATTTCAGCACCTGAAACACTTGCAAATAATAAAATTATATACAGATAACCCAAACTCTTACTGAAGTGGAGAGAAAAATTAAATCTACAGTCTAAATCAACTACAGACAATGATCATAGGATAGCTTCAGTAAAAATACTGTTTACCTTATATATAACAGCTTCTGCATGTCAAATTGGTACACAAAAAGGAATGAAAACTCCTGAAGAAATAGCTTTGTTCAGGTAATTTTTTCCCTTGCAGATATTGCAATATGCATATTGAGGGAGGTCGTTACTGTTGTTTTCTTTTTTTATGATTGCCTGGTAAATACTATCCTGTGGCAACTGCAATGTGAGCTGTAAAAGACATTATCCATGCCTTTAGAAATTTACAGGGTAAATGGACAAAAAGCAAGGGATCAATAAGAAATCCAGAAAGTGGCACTAATTGTTGGTTTGGTTCTAATGGGATTATGTCAGCTTTCCTTAGAATTATTTAGCAATTATGTGCATCCAGGAAAAGAAAATATTCAGAAATATTAACAGGGAAGAATACGTGGAATTTCCTTGTTTATACTGTTATTTATACAATGTAAGAGGTACAGTGAATTAGCTGGAGGTTGCTGTGAGGTCTTGTCCTACAGATCTAAAAAAACTCAGAATTGTGGTGCAGTCTGGGGAAGATACAGTGATTACATAGAGAAGGGATTAGCTGTCAGTAGGAAAGGCTGTATTAGTATTGCTATACAAAAGAGGGACAAAGAGTGATTTGGAAAGGTGACAAGAATCTTTGAGACATAGGATAAAAAATGAGAGATTCTGAAAACAAACTATTTGAACATCTAACAATGAATGGATATTTTTTCAGGATAAAGCAAATATGAATTTTTCATTTTTTTATCACCTACTTTTTACTAATTTTAAATAATGGCATAGAAAAGTCTTATACAATTGACATTATGTTTCAAGTTTCAGGTTTAATTCTCTCCTGCATTTACTGAAAGCCTTTAATAATTATATGTAAATTATTATTGAACTAGATCTTATTTCCAAACTGTTGTATTTGTGATCAGTGAAGTCTGAGGTGCTTTTGTTTCATATATGGTCAAATTGCTCATATATTTTAATGGCAATTTATCAGAAACAAATCAAGAAGGTATCACAATGCACATGCTGAAAGAAAGAGAAATTTTGAATGCAATCTGTCCTTCAGCATCACTCTCTCACATACTTAGTGGCTCGGAGACTGAAAGTGCAAACCACAACTATTTAACAAATGCAAGTAATATTTTCTCTAACCGTGTCATCAGAAGCAACAAAGTAATTTCTCCACAAAGAAAAAAGAAAAAGAAAAATCAACCAGAAGCAGGCACCACCATAGAAAATTGAATCTCAGGTGTTTCAAGTTTAAACATTTTATAAGAAACTGAAAATAGGATCATATAAAAAAAAATTAGAATACTTACGAGCACAGATTTTATTCTGCATTTTCATTTAAGGAAAAAAAGTAGTTCCTGTATGTATTGAAACTTTCTGATTCTATGTATGTATATGGGTACTATTATTGTCAGGAAAGCATGTAGACATGATGGAGAAGGGTAGGAGGCTGCATGCACAGCACAAAACTTGTACAACACCACACAAAGCAAGGCACGTTCATTTTCAGTTCTCAGTAAATGCATGCTTGGTTTTGAAGCCTCAGTAGCATGCATAGAATTCTTTCTATCATGAACATTATCATAAATCCTAATAAAGCACAAATAAACATAACCAAACAAAAATTAATTAAAGAAAGCTCTTACAATGCTTTGAGGCAAAAACGCTTTCCACAACTGTGGTATGATTAAAATGGTGACTAAACTTGAAACTCACTCTTAGCATAGCTTTAAACGTACTTTTCAGTTGAGACAGAACGGATTACATGTTCTTCTGCCTCAATGATTTGCATTTCTCACTTAAATAAGATCTGCTTTGCACACATTTAATATTTGGGAAAGTGAAGGAGTAACACCACTACTAAGAGTGAGATACTGGACAGGCTTTTATTGTGCCAAGTGTTCTCATGGCTCTCCCAATGTATCTCACTCCCCACATACCAGTTTTGCAGCTGTAGACTTATCAAGCAAGAGTTGCCAATGGTATTGAGATATGCCAATCTTCAAAACCTAAATGAACACAAAAACTTTAGATTTAATTATTGTTGTGTATTTCAATTTTAGATTATTATTTTTCAGACTTATCTGTGGCATTAATTCATGTTTCTTATTAGAATTGTATCTTGTCATGGGTTACCACAGCTGATTATTTTAAGGTAGAAACAAATATAGATAAAGACAAAATCAAATATTTTCTCTTTAATTCCTAAAATAAATCAAGAATTGACTCAGAAAATGCTCCTGGCACTTAAAAATGTCAAATAAATTGATGCAGAAACAAACCAGGTTATATTAGAAAAGACCCTTCTGAAATTCTTTAGAATATGAAATAACAAGGCTTGCCATAACTTTTTTGATTTTGAATATGTATACATTTTTCATTAAAAATGACATTTTCAGTTTTATTTGAAATTACAGTTTCAGCTTTGACTAGCAGTAGAAATTTCAGAACTACAAGGGGTAAGGACAGCTTTCTAACATTTCTACTCAAATGAAAAGCTAACAGCACAAATCTTTCAGCAATCCTCATCTCCTGTAATGTAACAGTCCCATTCTCCTGAGTCAAGGAATTCAAATATGACAGAACATCCACAGTTTTGAGTTTTTACTTGAAACTGTCTATCTCCTTCCTTCCAAGACTTTAAAGGATTTGCCGACATATAGTAGTCACAAATTTATTAAGATCTTTATTTCGTGCATAAATAGATGCATTGAGGATAATAACTGCAAGGAAGAACACACCACCTGTCTAAATGCAGTGATTCTCCAGACTTGAAGAGATGTATTTGATAGTTTGTAGCTGTATTCTATGGACAGACATGAAATATCTTGAAGAATTATTTGTCCTACATAGCCACAGAATATACTATGGAATGGAAAGGAATTAAACAAAAATTGAAAGTTTGAGGAAGAACAAAATTTCTGTCATGGTCTAGAATGCATATAAAAAGATCTTTATTTTCATTGTTATTAGTGTTAAGTAAAGAATATTGTGTTCTAGCTAATTGCAGATTTGTACAAGGACTTATTTTATTTTATCTGTCAGTTGTGTCCTGAATTTATTCCTTTCATTCAACAGGTAACTCTTATTGGAAATAAAAGCATTTTGAAACTTGGGTTATTTAGCCAGAGAAAACTAGGTAGCAAATGAAAATAATTTAAAATTAAAAACATCAAACATTTATTTTAAATATATCAACTTGAAATACTTTAACTTGGGCACATTTTTCCTGTGGCAAACAATTCCTTGACACCTGGACATAATCAGCAAAATGCCTGAACCTAAAATAACCCCAAACAAATGAAAAAAACCAGGAAAAAACAATATTGTGTTGGGGTTTAGGTTTTTTGTTTGTTTGTGTGTTTTGGTTGTTTGTTTTTTTTTTTAATTGTCTTCAAAAGCAGGAAATGGATGGATGGAGAAATCTGAAACAGTGAATTTTTTCTTTCCTAATCCTGAGTCTGAGGAAATTATATGAGCACAATATTTATGACTGAGTATTTAGCTAAGTGCACTTCTATCCCTAATAACCTCTAGGTCTGTTAGAGAATCTCTACGAAATTCAGCAAAGATGCTGGAAAGAAATGAAGCTTATAAAACTTTTGTGAAAATATGCAGCCAGATAGAGATGAGTATTGCTTTACCGCAAGCATGAATCCATTTAAGAGCCAACATAAATTTTCCCTAAAGTAAACATTGTGCAGTGAACATTTATTGGATTGCCCTATGCTCTGTATTGTAGCCTTTTACGATTTTATGGCATCAGGTGCCAGAACATTTATTGTGCCTACAGCCACTGACAAACGTAGGCACACCAGGGCAGTGACTACCAAGAGCTGAGTGTGGTGAGGTGTACTATGTGCCTGGTGGGTGATTCTGTCCAGTTGTCCATGCTACATTCAGAAACACTGATTAGAACAGCTCTAGAGGAATTTTCTGCATTGAGATAAAACAGCTGAGCCAAACATATCCATACACCATCTAAAAACTAAGCATTTAGCCCAACAAGTTGCTTACCAAGGTAGGATAGATACTTGTAATATTGTTAAAATAGACACATATCCCCTTTCCCTGAAGGACTCTTTCTGGAATTTTCAAAATGTAGCTGTGTAGTTTGCTCTTCTACTGCCTGACATGTTTTCAACATGGCTTGTTCCTGAACATGACAGTTTTCTTCCCCACCTTGACCTGCCTTAATACCAGCATTGAGGAAATGTGATTGATATAGAAAACCAGTACATTGTTTTTAAGCATGCCGAGAAGAAAGTTTTAACATATAAACTTAGGCAATGTCTTATTTTATTTTTGTTTTATAATTCCATATTATGAAATCTGAACTGGGCACTACTAAACATCAATATTTCAAGGAAAAGTGTCCCTGGGTTAACTCAAAAGTTTTGGGGAAGAAGGACTTATTTGATCCACTACTACCAAGTGAACAAACTGCCCTTCAAGTTTTGAAAATATTTTTAATAATTTAAAAAGAGCTTTTTGCTAGAGTTTTAAAATTATGAACTGAATATAAATACACTTATTTTACTATTATGAAGAAATTTTGTTAGAGACTAAGAGTTCAAGCAGACCAGAATTTTGCAATGCAAATCCCTAAAGTGACTAGGTATTTTCTGTTGTTGCTAGTTTTGACCAACATCTACATTATCATCAAACAAACATGAAGAGACATTAGGACTGTCCATTTAAGTCATCTAGGTATTAGATTCCAGGACTTCTACATTCTCAGAGTAGTAAATGTTTACTGTTTGTTGTCACTTGAGAACTAAAGAAGCAACACCTGCTTAAAGTTTAAAATGTTATTAGGAACAGTTTGCCTGCATTGCTTTGACCTTCATCAAATAAGATCAAATTAAGAAACACAAATATTTGAGTGTTTGGTTGAATACTTTATGAACAACATAACAAAATCAGACTTCAAAGATCGTCTCCATTCACATGATGTCATTGTCTCCTCTAAAACAAGAACATTTTTTCTAAAGATACCGCCGGTAATATTATCCTCTAAATTAAATTTTATTAAAAATTTAGATAAATTAAGAATTTTAATGGCAAAAATACTGATTTAAGAGAAATAAAAATAATCTGATTATAAGACGTGAAGAAATGCCTTTTTTTTGTTAATCTAAACAGTGTTAGGACTGTTTTAATGTTAAGTGTGATAATTAAAACAGTAGAATATTGACAGTTCCATGGGAATTCTTATATTTTGATTTCCCATATAATACTGTTGTCATTATTTAGCTGAAACATTTTCATTTAAATAAACTGCACTTCTAAGTTTGTTTTTAATTTAAGACCAAATCATTATGAAACCAAAATCCAACAGCTACTCCCGGCCGAAAATTTACTTTCATGATTTCAGCTGATAAAATATTTATTGTCATAATTGCAACATCTCTGATATCTGAGCTCTGGTCTCTGAGTCCTACAGTGTCATGTAAAAACTACTCTAAGAGAAACATAATTATTGCACAGAAAACTAATTAAAAGGTAAAATGTCTGTCAAAGAAATATTTAATGCTGATTAAAATGTTCTTTCATTATTGAAATTTTATATTTATTTTTAAACTAAATTTTTGAATTTATAACTAAGTTTAAGAAATATAAATGCATTAAGATATAGAATGAATGTGTGTGCAACCACATGTCCTTGATGTACTGAGCTCTCTGACAAGCTCTTTACTCATTTTGGGAATGCTTGCTTTCTATACACAATTTGCATTTCTGAAATTCTCTTCAATCATTTTCCATATCATTTGGAAGTACAGCATATGAAAGATGCCTTCATCTTCTCCCTAAGATCTAGACTGTTATAGTATATAGTGAATGTTTGACTTGTCTGTCTAAAATTAGGTAGATTGTCTCAGGCAAGAACTGCTCAGTTCACATGTTTTAAACCAAATCACAATTGAAGCAGTTTATTAACTAGCAACACAATTAGCAATCATTGACCTATATCAGTATCATCAATACAACAGGTGAGACCCAATACTGAACATTCTGAAACATCCTTTTCTAAATAACCCCAAACACCTGTAGCTGACACAGATACCCCACTCTTCCCATCCCCTCCTGGTTGTGCAGCCCTAGGGGTCCCCTCACTGCCCTGTTTTCCCTCTGTGGTTACATGTCTTCATGTTCCTTTCATACTGCTCCTTTATTTCAAATTCCTGTGTCAGCCTCTTGGTAACCATTTAATCCAGATGAAGTTTGTAGTCCCCTGCCTCCTTATCATTTTCATTTCTGGGGCAAGCACCATCCCCAAACATGCAGCTTGGGTTGCTTCATCCACACATGCTGTTTGACTCAGATGGAGAGATCACTCACCAATTACAACCACAGGCAAAACAGACTCAGCTTGGGGAAATTAGTTCAATTTGTTGCTAGTTGTATCAGGAAGGATAATGGGAATTAAACCCAAATCTTAAAACACCTTCAGCTCACCCCTTGCTTCTTTCGGAGCTTAACTTTACTCCCAGTTTTCTCTGCCTCCTCCGTCTGAGCAGTGCAGGGAAACAGGTAATGGGGGCTGTGGTCAGTTCATCACACGTTGTCTCTACCATTTTTTCCCCAGAACGAGGACTCCTCACACTCTTCCCCTGCTCTGGCATGATGTTCTCCACAGGCTGCAGGTGGATCTCTGCTCCAGTGTGGACCTCCACGGGCTGCAGGGGCACAGCTGCCTCACCATGGGCTGCACCATGGCCTGCAGGGGAATCTCTGCTCTAGTCCCTGAATCACCTCCTGCCCCTCCTTCTTCACTGACCTGGGTGTCTGAAGGGCTGTTTTTCTTACATATTTACACTCTTCTTTTTGCCTGCTGTTGTCATCCAGATTTTGCCCCTTCTTAAAACTGTTATCCCAGAGGTGCTACCATCATCACTGCCGAGCCTGGCCTTAGCCAGCAGAGGGTCTGTCTTAGAGCTGGCTGATGTTTGCTCTATCCGACACAAGGGAAGCTTCTGTCAGCTTCTCAAGGAAGCCACCCTTATAGTGGCCCCCTCCACTCCCCTGGAAAAACCTGGCCACACAAGCCCAAAACATGGGCTGTCTTTCAAAATGCTTCCTAACAAAGTAAATTCATAGGTAGAAAAATAAGGATTTTCTGCCTCATAACAGAACCATTTCCCTAAACAGAAATCATAATTCAATGATACTTGGCTGTCATTCCAAATGCTGTGTTCTATTTGCTATGGAGTCTATCAAGATTATTCATGCAGATCCTCAACATATCTTTGCTTCAGATTTCTTACGATGTTTCTTATGATGACTGATCTCAAACTCATCATCTGATGTTGGAATGGGATACAGTTTGTCTTATCATTACTTAAAATGGGGCATAAGAGCTCAGAGAAACAGCAGTATGGTCATTTTAGATTTCAACATTTCTTCAGCCCCTGGGAAATTGAATTTATTTGGTACCTCCCTTTAGCCTGAAAATTAATTGGACATTTTATAAGATAGAAGAGAACCTATAAGTTTCTTCTGTAGTAGATGTCATGAAATAGAGCAGAGACAGCTGTATTTTTTTTGTGGGCGTGAATTATTTAGTCTTAACAAAGGAGATATCTTCTGAAGGCTCTCCAAAGTCCCTCAGCTGAAAGATTTTTATTCAGCCAAGGATGTTATATAATTTCAGGTTGTATTTCAACAAAGTTTATTAAAAATAAGCCATATTTTTTTCTTGCATTTTTTCTTTGCTATCTGAAAGCAAAGATATCTGAATATCTGAAGACTTTCTATAGACACTGAATGTTCTGGTCGTGTATTCTGGTCTCCATCTTGGTTCCTGCTGCCCGCTGTGAAAACTGGAAGTCCCCTGTTAAGTTTGAGCTTCTGTTCAAATTATGACAACAAAAACTATTTCTATTGCCTGAGGACAAAAAAATTAAAATGGTGTCAGTACCTAGAGGGCAAACCTCTGCTGTTAATTTAATAACCAAACCTTGGTCCATTTTCTTGCCCTTTTAACACTCAGAATGTATGACAATACTGAGACAGTTAAAAATATTGCAGTACATTTAGAGACAGTCAGGTGTTTCACTTTGAAAAGTCTAGTTTCTCCCAGCACGAGAGTGCCTGTGATTCCACACTGAATGGCATTAAGGGTTTTAGTAGGAATGACTTAAGGATATGTAGCATAAGACCAGACTTAACACCAGTGTAGGAAGAGTTGTGTTCTGCATCTTGTGATGTTTCTAAGTGGTGAAGTACAGAACAGTCGTGGGCTCTTTTAGTGTAAGGCAGGGAAAGTGGGTAAGACCCCCTTGACTGTAACTCAACACAACACACTATGGGACACTTTAAATTGGGAATTCCCTTATTTCTGCTATGGGGAATGAACTGATGTTATATTTATAGAAAACCTCTTTCTAGACCTTTCACATTTGGATCTACACTTGAAGTGCGGCACAACCTTCTCTCAGTGCCTGCTTTATCATGCTATCTGTCACACTGTGCAGCTCATACCAGTTTGATGGTCTATTCATATTCCTGCTTTAGCCCTGCAGTGACTCCGATTGTCATTCAGGGACAGAGGTGAAGCTCAAGTAACTTTACAAGGGTATGTGTCTCCCATATGTCATATTTTCTGTGTATATTTATGGAGTTTTGTTTTCTGTCTTGTCTGCCCTGTGTCTCTTCCTTGTTTTGCCATTACTACATATAGGTTTTTTTATGCTCTTCAGCTGTACTTAGTTTCCTCCTGTGGACTGAATGATGACACTGACATTCAATTAATATTTGAAGAATAAATGTACAGTTATCCTAAAATGTATCATGGTTAGCATCAAATAGATTTATCTCCAAAAATGTATGGAATTTATTTTCATATCAGCTAAGTGAGAACAGAATTTCCCTAACAAAATGTTCTTTTAATATGTAAAGTGACTTCCAGTTAAGCTCAAATAAATGCTAATGTCCAGTACTTAGACAAAGGGAAAAACTGTCTATCTAAAATAAGAAAAGTAGTCTTTATGATGGTCATTGTGACTTGGCAAATGAGCCATATTATGGAAAAAAATGTTCAGAAGGGTTAAAGCTGTGGAGCTAGATGTTTTACAAACTATCTTCATCCCCGTGTTAATAGTAAATTGTGAAACCATGTTTCTTTTCCAGACCTCGGTTGCACTGATTAAATGAGCTGCACAGTATCTGATTACAGAGTATAATCAACATGTTGCAAAACTGAGTGAATAATTCATAATGTATCATTTATCTGACAATTTTTGCCTCTCTCTGTTTGCTAGTTGTCATTGAGCAGATTATTATGCTCTCAAATGCATCTCTTATTTGAATTTATTTGCTGAATAACTCCCACAAATGATTCTTATTCTGTGCGTCATCCACAGGCAGTTTGTTATGAGTTTTCAACACTGGAAGGTGCAGTTATTTTTATTTACTTGGCTCATGGATTATGGTCTCTTCCTCTGTTTTCTTAATGGATGGCACCTGGATCAAAATGAAGCTTCAATATCAAAATTCTATGTTCATTTTCTTCTAGTATACGCCTAAAATTCTTGGGTAAGAGCTGGCATGCCTCGCTAGATTTAAAACACCAGTCTAAGAACAGGTGACTTACCCATTACTTTTCAGATCACCTAAAGTCTCACATGTACTGCCAAGAAGACTTGAGTGTGCTGAGTCTATGAGCAGCCAGAATAGTGTGCAAAGAAACTACAGCTTTTGGGGATCTCATCCTCTTGTTTCACTTCTGAAATTAATCTGGGTTAACAGTGTTCCTCAGAAAAGATAATTATTTCAACTTTTGCAAAATAGCCCTATGAACAGGTACCTCTCAACTGGGAGGCTACATTCCAGTGGAATCTGCTAAGAGAGAGGGATTAATACATACCCCGTGAAAGCAGTCAAAGCATTAGGCCATACAGATAAAGAGAATACTTTATTTCTTGTCTCCTGTTTCTTTTATTCCTGGCTGTGTAGTGGTCTGGTTTCTTTCTCCTTACTTCCTCACAGAATGCTTTAAGGACTCTACTAACTTTTCAGGTGTGCTCTCAGGTTCTACCATATGGATTGCAAAGCAGTTTTTTAAAGGATGAGAACATTGCTGTGCCACTGAGTATTTCTGAGTGATTATAGCTAACCAGCCAGCAATCATCCAGATCAGTGGGATTGTGTCCAGTGAAGTTGTGCTTCTAGTGGGTTAGGCATTCCTGGGGTGCCAGACTTAACATGTGTAAGACTTAATGAGCTTTATTTGGTTCCTTGGCTATGTAAACTATGTATAAACGCATTAAGTCTTTAAAGTTTTGTAAAGACTTTTATACTTGCAGCAGCTTGCATAAAATATTTACTAGAGTAACAAAATTCCTATGCCACATTTTTCACTAATATTTCCTGTGTACATCTCAACACATTAACTCATAAACACAGTTCTGCACACTAGTTGTGTTGATAGCACTCATTCCTTGGATTAAATCTAAGGTGAAAATAACATTCCCCACCAAAAAAAAAAATAAAAAAAAGTCATCTTTAAGGTTAATTATAGCAGAATTGGGCATTGTTGTGAAGCATATAAAATTCTTTTAATATTTTTGTGTAGAATTGAGAGCTTTGTCTGCATTCCTCATAGATTGTCTATATCCATGGTCTGTGATCTGATACTGGTCTGAAACTTGTGACAGATTCAAGGCCGAAATTCTTATAGTTCTGAAGGATAAACAGAAATCATTTACAATTCTGCATAGAGCAGATTCAAGAAAGAACATTGTCTCAACCTGTTGCTTTCACTTCACCGTAGAGATTCACAACTTTCTCTGTGAAAACTAAATCATTCTTTAAAGAGTCAGCACTAGGAGTTGCTGTAGAAATATGCCTTTTCTCACAGAGCCTGTGCCCTCTGAATTTTCCATTACTGCACCTACAATTCATCCATAACTGTCCTGTCAGAATCTTAACCAATCAAATCAATCAATCAGTGAATAAATCTTGTACCTTTCTTTGCATGAACACACTTAATCTTGTTTTGTGTAAGCATTATCAGCAAGCCCCTGGCCCCAAGTGAGGCATATCGGACATTACAATAAGACAGATTATGTCACTGCTTTATAAATTAATTGCTTTTTTGAGCATGTAATTCTTACCAGAATTTGATTTTATTTACATTTTTCTATAGGAAGGGAAGTCTTTTTCCTCACCCAAAATGAATCTTTCAACACTATCCAGCTTCATAAGACTTCATTCACAGGCCTATTTGTGAACTTCACCAATTTCATATTGCTGTATCTGAATTTCCTTCACCTTGGAACAGTCTTTCTTTTATAATCATTGCTTTACTGATTTGCACCTCAACCAGCTGAGTCACTGCTTCTCAGATCAAAATTACTACTAGCCAGTGTAAGTCCTAGAAGAACTCCACTCTCTCATGGTCTTGATAGCAGAGTACAGTTTGAACATAGCAACACAAATACAGATAGTCAGGAATAAATTTAAATTACTCTGTAACACTACTCCATTTAAATTCAATTGGAATGACATTCTATTTTTGGAAATTCCTTCTCCTTTCTCCTAGAATTAGCAAAAATCTGGAAGGCAGTATCCATTGCTTAGATTTAATCTCAGCTCAAAACAAAGCTGAGGGCAGAACAAGAAATGTTCAGAAAGAACAAGTCTGACACCCTGCAAATACAATGCTGGTAGTAGCAGGGGCAACTTTGTAGGGCTACAGAGTTACTGCAGGAGCCCAAGGCTAGGACCAAGACATTTCCTGAAATCATCAAAGTGTAAACTGGGGACCTGGAATGTCTATTGCCATTGCTAGTAACAGGTCACAGGCTTTGTACTGAGGACTGAAGCTTGTAAGGCTTGTCAGGTTCTGGACTTTTCTCAACCTGCCTCTAACTTTGTTTTTCTTGGTTTAAGGGTGACAGCCATTTCACTATGTCAGATGTCAAAGGTTAATCTGTTTTTCTTGTGTTTATCTTTGTGTGGTATGACCAGAGCTTTGCATGGATACTAGCAACAAGCAATTATTCCACGTAGAATGAGACGCTACAAACCTAAATCCCGGTGTGCTGGGGCATACAGCAGCCTCAGGATGAGAGGCACTGTATGTGGGGTAGAGAGAGAGGAGACATAGGATGATAAGAGATGGGGCACAGGGTGGGTATTGGAGACTCTGCAGCAATAAACAATAAAGAACTGGAGCAGGACAAACCTTATTCTAGGGATAACAAAGCAATAATATGTAACATACATTAAAAGTGCCACATATAGTAATTTTGAATGCAATATGGAGTTTGATACCAAAAAAGAAGACCAAAGGTTTCAAGGAGTATTAGCAAACATATGAAAACTATTTGGAGTGGATCTCTGGAGGACAAATTTAAAAACATTGACATGAACATCATATTCCTTTTGGTGAAAGACTCCAGGTGCTGGCAACACTAAAAATATCATAACCCACCCCTGCCCCTGCCACCATCACCATCAGATTGAAATCAACTATTCTAGGATTCTTAAAGATTCTCTCTAGGCTAAGGCTGTAACAAAAGACAGAGTCTGAAATTATTAACTTCTCTAACAAAGCAAGACCTGTTCCTTGTAAGTACCAAAAGTACAAATCTGGAAATGCAAAACTGAAAGGTTAAAGAGATATCAGTTTATTCTTTGCAGTAGTTTCCTAGAAACAATTAATCTGCATTAAATTCTGAGGGTAAAAATTTAAATTCTTCTCCAAAGTGATGGGAATAAAGATAAACTTGTTTGTGATCACTCAAGGGGCTTTTTTGAGCACTGACAGATATACAGATCATATAAGGGGTCTACTTCCAAGATAAAAAATGTGCAGAAATTATTTAAAGTGTTGAATAATATCACAGTTTTTATCTTTATGCTATCTCACACACACACATACACACACACACATTCTGTAGATATCAGATAGCTCTTTTTCTAGTTCCAGGATATGGATCTTACAGTAAGAGATAACTGAGGATTAGGTCCATTTTACTCATAAGACTTATCATTGACAGCAGAGAGGAGAACAGTACTCTGCTTAGTGGGGCTTCATTCTTTAACTATGAAATTTTAGTATCACTGTGGGGAAAATAGTAATTCAGCACAAGAGCAACTCATGCTCAAGAAACTGGTGTATTTTGAATATTGCATAGAGTTTCTCAGTAAATTATCACAGACAATTAAGCACAGGTGTTTTGAAAGAATCTTGCTAGCTGTCCAAGATACCATAATTTATGAACAGAATGCTCTCCTCTCCCTAGGAGAATTTTCATTAAGAAGAAAAAAATCCAACATACTTTCCAACTAATGATAAGTAACTGATATAACAAGAATAGACAGGTCACAACTTGCTCCTTCACCCTTGTTCGAAGCTGTAGATTCAGAAAGTTTTAAATGTGTTTAAATATGCAAAAACTCAACAGGAAATTCCTGGTTTAAGCACCTGCTACCATCATCTGAACATTCAAAATATGAAAGAAAATATCATTAAAGGGAATTTCTTGAACCATACTGATAACTGATATTTTGAAAAACTCTAGCCAAAGCGTATTTTTAATATGTAGTCATTTTATTTCTCAGATAAGTTTTTATCGTATTTCACAATTCAAAAGCATTTTCATAAATGTTTTTACACACAAATACGACCTTCTTAAAATGCATGCTAACACTGTATTCACAAAAAAAAAGAAATAATGAGACAAATTGCTCTTCTTATTTTTTAAAAAAGAAGGAATACAAGTAAAAAAATCTCTGTAAGTACTGCAGGGCTATTACTACAAAAACACATTATATTCTATGAGTAGTCATTTGAATATTTCAGAACATTAACTAGGAATGATTTAAAACTATTTGTTTTCTCTAACAATTTTAACTGAGGTTACATAAAGGAGTGACGGCTAAATAACAAATTTTCATCAGTCTTAAAGAGCACCATAATTTTATTAGTACTTGATTTTTTAAAGTTTGATTCTCTCCATCATTATTCTCTTAATTATTTTTATTATGGAACAGAATATTAAGAAAATAAAAGAAAAGCCTCCAAATAATATTTCTTAGGAAGACATGCAAACTCTTTTTTAAAAACTTAATTATATTTACATATATACATTATAAATAGTTTCACAAGAAAATGTACTAGCACAGGGATAAGAATAAATTAGCATAAAATAATTTTAGAATTATAGAATGATAAAGTTTTTTGGCTTGGAAGGAACCTTAAAGATCTTCTTATTCCAACCATGGGCAGGGACACCTTCCATTAGATCAGGTTTCTCAAAGCCCATTCAACTTGGCCTGGAACACTACCAGGGAACAGACATCCACAGCTTTTCTGAGAAAACTGTTCCAGTGTCTCACCACCCTCACAATAAAGAATTCCTTCCTAACGTGTAATGTAAACCTACCGCCATTCAGTTCAAAGGTACTCCTGTGCGTCCTATCACCACGTGCCCTTGTAAAAAGGATTGACTTTACTACTCCTAGTTTTGAATTTCTTTATATGATAATGATCTAGGTGTTTCCATCCTGACAGGATAAAATGTCTCCTGACATGTTATATTGGGTTTGCAATTCTCCGATAACAAGCTTTGGTAGCGGAGGGGTTAATGGGGTGGTTTCTATGAAAAGCTTCTGGAAGCTTCCTCCATGTCCAGCAGAGCCAATCCTTGGCAGCTCCAAAGATGGACAAGCCTCTGGTTAAGGCTGGGCTAATTAGAAATGGTGGTAAGTCCTCTGTGATAACAGGTTTTAGAAAAAGAAAAAAAAAAAACAAACCAAAAGTTTCCTCATACATAAGCAAGGGGAAAAAAATTGAATCTCTACTTCCCGTCAGCCAGCAATGTTCATGCACTTCCCGGGCAGCAGGGCTTCAGCACATGGAGCAGCTGCTCCAGAAGGCAAATTTTGTAAATAACAAATGCCACCCTTTATTCCTCCCTCCATTAGCTTTTATACTTGACTGACCTGAGCTTTTACACCACACGGTATGGAATAGCCCTTTGGTTAATTTGGGTCAGCTGGCCTGGTTGTGCCCCCTCCCAGGGCCTTTCCCACCCCAGCCCCCTGATGGGGCCGGGATGTTGGGGGACAGCGCTGATGCTGTGCCAGCCCTGCCCAGCAGCAGCCAAACACTGGAGTGTTATCAACTCCTTTCCAAGTACCAGTGCAAAGCACAGCCCTGTGAGGGCTGCCGTGGCAAAATGAACTCCAGCTCAGCCAGACCCAGTACACATTGAAAATGTTTCAGATCTTTAATAGATTGAATTTTGAGTGTTTTCAGGCATGAGCCCTATTTTCTAGGCTGCCTGCTTTAAGGATGACTAGAAACTGGAGAAATACTTGGGTTTAGAAGGAAATACAAACTTTGGTGCCTGGGAGATAGATCTCCTAGTGTTTCCAAAGCTGGAACTCCTGGTATCATTCTAGGATTCTTCTCACTATATTCTTCCACTGTTCAGAATTTGATCTTTTTTTCCTGATATCAGTTTGATCTTTTTCTTGCATTTACTTTAATATATGACTGACTCCTTAGGGCTACAGAGCTTGCTGCTTGCGGAATTCTAATTGTTAAATTACTGTATTGACAGTAGAGAGCAGTAAGTAGTCATCTTCTTTTATGTTTAGACAGAAAGTCTTTGAGATATCAGGAGAAATCCAAGCTTTTGGTGAGAAAGCAGCCTAACTTAAAAGTGGCTGGCTAAAAATACTAAGCTAAGATACACTAGCTCTCTGCTAAATAGCATGTTAAATTGTACGTTCTTTTGCTCTTAAGAATTCTTCATACTTATAGCAAATTTATCACAGTAGTTGCTGAACACCTGTCACTTATAAAATGGCTTATAATATAGTAAGAATGTGTCTTTTTGATACCTTCTCTTTTCACCAAACTCCTTTTCTTTTACCATAATCACACTGCCATCAGCAGAATACACAATTTTGTACGCTACATTGCCTTTCACTGCCCCAAACTGCTCAGAGCATTCAAATATTCTGAACAATCCTGTGTAGAAAGGTAAGTTTTTCTTTTACATGACACGTTATATTTTCATAAGACATACAAACCCAACATAAAATGTCTAGGTTTTGATCAACACCTCTGCACAAGCTTTGTAGCCAACCTTTCATACAGATATATCTCTGCACATTAAATTCTGTTTCATTTACTTAGACAGCAAAAAAATATGACACTTAAAGACAATTAAAGAATCTGATATAGAATACTTTAGAAATGCATACATTCTCTATTTCTATGTATGTCTGCTGCTATGTGATGCAATAAGTTATAATATATGCACTAAGAATCTTTGAGTTTCTGCATCAAAATGACAGAAGGTCTTTGTAACAACAAGCTTCAGCCCATCCAAGCCTAAGCTGAAGCAAACCCCATTAAATCCCCTCTGAATTAGACATATACGTTGTTCTTACATAATTAAAATTGGGGAAAAATTGAAAAAACCAGTCCAAATAGAAACTACTTTTTTCTTCAATGCTTAAAAAAGCATGGGGTAAATCAGGAAAATTAGTCCTGCATTTTACTAATGGTTTCCACAGGTACCCTTAAAGCAACATTGGTGCCTATTGGTCAGATATATTAATGCTTATAACACATTAAAGTTGTTGGAAATATAGTTAAAGTCAGGTTTGGGTTAATTTGTACAACTCTAATCTGACAGAAAAGTAAACAGTTTCAAGATTTTGAAATAGTGAGTAAAAGGGAAACACAAGTACTTCTTTCAAGCTGAAAGTATTTGTTCAACCTGGAATGACAGAACTTGTGTTTGACCATGAACTTACTGCTTTCAAAATAAATACATGTTCACTCCTGGACTTTAGAGGAAACTATTTAAAGCTCACTCTAGGAGAGTTTTGGTAACAATGTAGATAAAATTTTAATAGGTTTTGTTGAAGAAATCTTTCAAAAAGGCAAGCTTATTCTCGTGACCTTCTTCTAAAAGCACCTGTTCCTACATGGGTTTTTGTTGTTTGGATTCTCTTCTAAGATTAGAACAGTAAATCTAAAGGAGTTCTAAAGAGGCTTTCTTTTTTTTATGTTGGAAGCTGTTTTTAATGCTTCTTTTAAAAGGATCAGTCAGTACAATATAAGATAAAGTGGTTTAATAAAGATTTTATTTTATAGTGCTACTTGTAAGTGTAATATCCATTCATTAAAAGAAACCACATATTTCTCAATTGAAAAAGACAAGTGATATAAAAAGTATCAGCATGACTTCCTACAGACAGTTCTTTATGGATCAGTAATTTCTTCACAACCATGTTTCTAATGGACCATCACAGAGGAATATATTTAACTGTTTTACAGTCTAATTAGATGTGGCATCTGTCAAACGCACCTGATTTATCTCTAACAATCACTAAACTACGTATCAGGATACAGGTTTACCAGTTAACAACAAGAAAAGTCCAAGGGTACTGTATACTGGCTATAGGCAGAAACCATGGAGACTTGCAATGTCTGAAAACAGAGAGCTATCTATAATAGTACATTTTTTTGATTCTTTTGATAATAAAATTCAGACTATTGGCTAAGTTTTACTTAAAGGTAATACCATTAGTCTACTCTCTGAAAGGAAGGTTTCCTCTTGCATGACTTGCTAAGGGCACACAAACAAAATGTAGGGAAAGAAAAGAGGGAAGCTAAGCTTGAGTGACTGTTCTGTAAGAATCAAACTATCAGTACCATCCCAAAATAATACGTTTACTATTTGGAACTTCTTTTTATTTTCCATTTTTGATGTAAAAAAAAAAGTGTGCAGGGAAGTCCTTAGGGATGGAAAGGCTGGGTGTGTCCTTGGCTGAAGTGAATATAAGATGGTGAAGCACAAGATTCTACATGGAGAAAAGCAGGGTGATAAGTAGGATTACAACGCTGGACTTCAGGAGAACTATTTTTCCTTCTTCAAGGACCTACTTGGAGAAATCCCATGGCTTAGAGCTTTAGAGATATTAATTAATATTAATGTTAATATTTAAACATCACTTCCCCTGGATGCGCATTTCTCCAAGAAAACCCAGCTCGATGACTACCATTTTCTGCCAATAGACCTTAAGAATGTCCATGAATGACCATCTCCAAAGGGGCGATATCTCTTTTTAAGTCTTCAAGAGAATTTAGGCATTGGCCTCTCTGCTTGTATTACCATACAAAGGTGCCAATTAATGTCATTGGCAATGTGGATACTTGGCCATTAGAACTGAGACTAAACCCAGTAACTCATTTCACTCAGGGCATTGAAAATCTGTCAGAGGGTAACAATTTCTGTCACTACTCATCTCATACAGTTGCGAAGAAGTGACCTAGAGGTGTAATGCTCTATCTCATTACCAGCTATGTGGGCCATCCACCCTATTTACCTTTAATTATTTACTCTTGTTTTTACCTTTTTCTCTTTGCTCAGGAAGAAATGCCTTTAGTCTTCAGTAATGCTCAAAGGCAGTCGAGCTATTTTATTTTTAAATGTAATATTGGGCCTGTATGTTAGGGGAAAGACAGGTAAGTTAAGAATTCTTCTACCACAGATAAATATAAGGTATTGATTTTCTCTTTTATTTTGTGTTTCATTCTGTCACCTTTTTATTTTCCCATTCTCAAGATAGGAGAAATATTTGCAAGTGTCAGAATAAAAAGCTTCCAGCATCTAAGAGGACGAGGGCATTTGACTGGGGTCATTGCAGTTTAGGATTCTGACTTTATCTGAAGGGAGACCTTGACATCTTTATATTCTAGGAGAACAACAAGAATGTGAGTAGTGTGTGTGAAAATCTCTCGGATAAGAGGGCTAATTCTAGTCAGAGTCCTTTCAAATAATGAGCTCATTCTTCAGCTATTACCATTGTAGCAAGTCATCTCATTGTGTTTCATTGCTTCAGCATCTCAGGACACATCCTACCCATTTTAAGCATCTACAAAACTGCTTTGTAGTTAAAAGTCTACTGAGTATTGATTAAAAATCTCAAAGACAGAGGGACAGAGGAAGAAGGGAAAAAGAAAAGGGGAGGGGAAAGGGGGAAGAGAAATCTCTAAGAATCAAATCTAACACAAACCCAGTGAAATGCATAAGGTTTTGAATAGGATAGCAGAGATTTCTGTTGAAATAACTACGTTAGAATTAGAGTGGGTTAATCTTTACATAGCAAATATTCTAGAAATGTAAACTGAAGGTTGATTTCATGGAGGTCGTCTCAACAAAGACTGTTTTAGATAGGGTAGAGGAGTTCATCTAGAATTACTCCCCCAGTCACCCATGACTAAGTTCTGCCTACCTGTATATTAATTACTGGTACACTCTTCTTTCATCTTTCTTATGGTCTTCACTCTTGTTTCCAGAAGACTGAGGAACATACAAAGGCAATATAAATTGAAACTTTGTATTAAGAATGTCAAGGATCCTTGGGTCATCTTAATTTGCACTGACTACAGGACTTGGATAAATTCACGCATTCAAACATCTTTTAATTTCTCCAAACCAAGAATTATCCACTTATCTAAGGCCTAAGGAGTCAGGAGCAGGGTTTAGGTCTGCCAACAGGATGTTGTAGTTTTCCCTGGTTAAACACAAACATTAAGAGTTTAGGAACACCTAATCATTTATTGTAAAATACTTTTGATACCAATGATATTAATGTAAGATTATAAATGTAATCAGTTATGAAAATAGGTATTCCTTCTGTCAGGTCTTTCAACCTTTCCTTCTGATCAATTTCAGTTGAATGCTATTTTTGCAAAGTGAAAAAGGACACAAGTGAAACTAGGTTGTACTGATGAAACACTAGTTGTGTCACCATAATCATGAAGTCGCATCTTCAGAATCTTTGAAAAAAACCAAAGGACTATAGCAAATTACAAGTTGATAATTTGAAAGAAAAAGCACAGGATGATTACAGAGGTATAAACATAAATTAAAAATGTGCAGTTACTAATAAACACAACTTTAATAGATGAGTAGGGTCTATTTTAGGGCATAATTTAAATATATATAATTGTGGTACAGTTTGTTGCAGATACCTGTTATTGACAGCATAGGTGGAATAATCTTCAGATTGCTTACATGATAACAGAAAAATCCCCAAACTAAATGCAGCTGTGCCTCTTCAGAACAGCGTATGCAAATTTGATCAATCTGATATACTGATAGTAAGCTATGCCTTTGTTAACATGAAAGGAAAATATACCTCTCTTGTACTGATATCAGCACCCCATTTATGAAGACTCCGTTGTAACTGGCATGACTCAATAGCCACATCCTTACTGCAGGAATATTTTCATCAGCCTTTTAGGCAGAGTTTATTGTCTTTGACAATGGAGCAAAGAAAAATAGACAGATGGAGCCTGGTCAAAGCTGTTATTCTGTTTAAGTTTTTTTTTTCCATGTGTAAAAAAGTACATAGTTATGTATCTACATTGCTATGAATTTGCTTAATACAAACAGAAATACACTGTATTTGCAACAGAAATACAGAACAGAAAAAACCTCATCAAATGTATTACTGTGGCTTAGCAAGTTATTCAATAATAAGTCATCGTCTAATGTGCATTTTTTCAGACTGTAATAATAGAAAACAATGTGATTTTACTTACCAGTAAGCCTTTTGGTTTTTGATATTTAGTGATGTTTCTTATTTTACATGTACAACATACCAAGATATACAGACAGGTATTACAACTGATAAGTGACAATTTATTGAGCAAAATCAATTTTACAGGTATCTGAGTCCTATCTTATATTCAGATAGTATAATTAAAATTTACCATCTCAGAAAGAAAGGAGGTTGTTATAAGCACAAGCATAGTGAAATTTTATTTGTGCTCTTTTTCAGGGCAGTTTAGACAGAAACATGGAGAATGTAAACATATCTGTTTTGATTTTGCATAAAATACACGTCAGTATTTTCAATTCTTTGAGATTTCTTCTGAAATTTTATGAGACCTTTGAATGTCATGGTATGTCTATAAACTAAAAAAAACCACAAACAAAAAAGAATACACTTTTGACAAGTCCTCCAGATTTGGCTTTCCTACAATTTGACCATCTGTTTGTGCTGGACCTGGATTCCTCTGATACTGGCAATGGCCAGTATTGTCTCAGGTGGTGAATGGAAGAGAAGAAATGGTAACATATGGTAGTAGGATGCTTAATCCAGCTGAGCAAAACCAAAATGTACTACAGAAAAGCAATTACAGTTTATCTTTTATGCACTGAAATTACAGAATGGCATTTTAAAGATTTTAGTAACCTACATTTTTTAAGGACTTAGTAAAAAATAGTTAAATATCTTTAGGCTAAAAACAGATAAAGAAAAATTTTGCAGCCTGAATTCTGAGTTAGATGAGTAAGAAAAATGTTTATGCCATAAATTTAGGTGCTGAACTTAGGTCTAACAAAGAGTATAAAAATTTCCCTTGATAGTCAACAGACATATTTCAGAAAGGATGTTTAGAACACCTAAATTAATTTACAGGTGTCCACCTTTTGTGTTTTAAAACACTCTGCATATTCTTCAAAGCCAAAAATTAGAAAATTAATGTTAAATATTCTTATCTTATCACAAGAAGATCCAGTTGTTTTTAAATCTGTGACTTCTACATTTTTTGGGAAGAGGATATAGAAACAGGTTTTTCAAGCAACTAAAATTCAGAGTTAGCAGTGAAATTGCACAGAAGCAGTTTTACCTCCAATGCCCTGTAAAGCTGGTGAGTTCTTCATAGCAATGAAGATCAAGAACATCTCTTTGTGGTGAAACTCTGTGGTTTTTTCTACTCAAGATAAATGGTTTTTCTTTGTATAAAAACTTTACTCTGATATGCTCTGTCAAAACAAATCATATGGAGAGATGGATGTGGCCATTTATTTTTGTATATTCTACAATCTAAGTAATGTGCAGAGAAGTTTCACACATTGTCAAGCTGTAAAAAAAAAAAAAAAAGAGAAAAAAAGAAGAAAGAAAAAGAAGTCATGCACAAAGAAAAGCAAAATCTAAACTTTCCCCTCCCTGCCCCCACATTAAAGCCAGGGATAGAAGGAAAAAAGCTCTAACTAAGGTACGATCTCTTCTCCACAGACAGACTCTGAAAAAGGCTAACCTGCTTAATGCATAAGTGCTGAAACTAACTCATAATTATGGTTTCCACTTAGTATATTTTCTATAGTGTTCCATTTAGGTTTTCTGAGGAAATGGTCCTATGGATATAACAGACTCCAATACCTACGACATTTTAAGGGTAGGGTTTAAGACAGTACAATTAAGTGAAATGACATTTAATTACTGATGTGCAGTCATTCAGTTCAGCTAATTATGATCCCTGGAGTTTAGTCATCATACGTAATTAACTTTTACTTTCATAAAAGCTTAATGTGCTGCAAAAACACCAATGGCTGTGAATGTTACACTTCAGGATTACTGACAGAATTCAAAATTAATTCTAAAAGACAATTTTTCTTACTAAGTGTTAATATAGCCATCTGCTCTAGAACAATGCAAATTTGTTTTAATAGGAGCATATCATTATCTGTGAATTCTTTTTTTTTTTAATTTCATGGTCACAGTAACTGCAGTATAAACAAGTAGGGGAATAATTGAGCTCTGGACAAGCAGTAATAATCTATTCAAATAAAACTAGCAAAAAGACTGATGAGTAATATTTGAAAGGCCAGTTGAGTTTTCTTTTGGTTTTTGTTTTTCCTTTAAAAAAAACAAAACCAAAAACAACATTTAAAACCACTACAATTATCAGAACTTAATTTAATCTGAATTTCTGGAACACCTTAGTAATAATTATGAATATAATGATCCATATATATAGCTACGTATCAAAAAAAAGATTTTGTGGTAAACGGGTTTACTATTTCATGTGTATTTAGTCAGGTTTTGCTGATCTTTTTTACAGAAAAGGGTAAATAGATCAAAGCTCTGAAGTAAAATCGAGAAGAATTGCATCCAGAATTGTATTCCCATCAATGAGTTGTGCTTAGCAAGACAATTACAACACAATTAAATCTGTATGATACAATATCGAAGTGAAGGGATGTACCAATCAGCTCTGAGTGAGCCAGGATACCAAAGCAACGTCACAGTTTGGTGAAATTGCTTAACCAGGCTAAAATAATCCTTTTCTCAATAGAACGAGATTACCTATTAACAACATGCTATTATATACACACCGAACAGGTTGACTCAGTATAACTCTTGAAAACCCGAAACATATTTGTGAGGGGTATTGCACAAAATACAATGTTGGTAGCAGTGGCAGAGCTCAGGCTCAGGCAGTGGGGGCAACAGGCACTTGGTCACTAGGCCAACACTGAAACCAGCTCTGCTCAGCTTCAGCCAAAGTGAGACCAGGCCAGCCCTGACACTACAATCTCAGGTGAGGAGTACATATCATTGTGTACAAAAAAATGGCAAAATCATTTTTACAGAGCTACAATGCAGTAGCTGTATTGCCTTGCTCTGTGAGGAACTGTAGAGTGACAGAAGAGACTGGTCCTATCCAAAGTAAAAAACATATAAAGAAGGTTGTTATAAAAATTATATACTTTTATGAACCTTTTTATAAGCCATAGAACAACTTTTACAAATGCAAGAGAACACGAAGTAACTCTGCAGCTATGATTTGGCCTGAAAACACTCAGTGAATATTATGGTTTTTCTCATGTTGCAAGACCTCATGAGAATTAAAGAGTTAGCAAAAATCATAGAGTTTTATTGTTGCCAACCACATCCACAGACAAGTTCCAAGATGGGTTTTAGTGGCTAGGATGCTCTCATTTCAGACACAGGCAGATTTAACAAATAAAAATTTGAATAAACTTTTTCTTTGCATTGATTAGGGACTTTTGCTTCATTGGTCCATGACAATCAATTACTGAATTCCAAATGCAGATACACAGGATATACAATAAAGCTGGTATAAATCATGTGAAATCAATTGTAATATTTCAAGTAGTGTAGAGGCTGATACTTGCTTCAGCTCTTTGAAAATTATTTTTCCTATTTACTTATCTAAGTCCAATAATGAGCTTTTCAAATGGAGTAAAGTAGTTCAAGGACAGATGTACCCGAACCTCAGAGACTGTTATTCTTCACTCTGTGGTCTAGGCAGGCCAGTGTTTCCCTGCTCTTCTGTTTCCCTATTCCTTCTCTGCTTTTCAGGATTTACACACTTCCAGCAACTGGATGTGTTTCAGGTGACTTTATCCCAAGTATATTGATCTGCATTTTTCAAAATGTCATCATCTTCCTTTTTTTTTTTTCTAAAGACAATTTAAATAATTCTTTCTTTGTACAACACCTCACCTTCATGGGCACATGTAATTCTTTCCCATCTTGATTTCTTTATTAAATTACTAATTACTCCAAGATTCTGAATGTCAGTATTAGTTTATTTGTTGTGTTAGTTTAGAATACTGGCTGTGGCTACTAAGAGAAACCTCTGTCTTGCAAAGCTGAGGTAACACTAGGGCACACATCCATGTGGTAACTTCTAAATAACTCCTGAACCTAGTATTTGTGTGGTACGCTTAATGCTCTTAGCTTTGCGCTTAAAACCTGAATCCTATTTAGCATCTATTGAATCTTAACTTCTATCAATACCACGCTGTGGGAGTGCAAGTGGCTGCAGCCACTCTGACCTTAAAAGAAATGCCAGAACCCGTAGCTTGGGGTTCAGGCACCAATGTTTAAAGACTGTCTTTTGGTTAGGGTGAGATCCCATCACCCCTTGGTGCGGTGATTTACCAATTTTGCCTTGGTTGGTTCCTGTTCTCCCCTCCCTGTTTTATGTATAAGTTTGCAAGTATTCATTTTGCCTTGTTAAATATGTTCTAGAAGTTTCCATGTTACTAGATACCCCATTGGCTACCTCTTGTAATCCCTCCCTTGCATTTTCCCCATTGGTTAGCTCCTTGTCAACCTCACCTTCCTTCCCTTACCCGGTTGGCAGAATCCCTTATCCCTGCCTTTCCTGCCCTCAGTATAAAATCCCTGGAACCTCTCTAAAAATTGGCTCTTCGTGTTTTGTCCTTTCATGGCAATAAGCCTGTTGATGGAACCTATACGGAGAGTCCCCTCCTTCATTCTTTGCCTCCGCCTGCACACCCCGACAGCCTAGCCTAGGACAAGCTCCTTTGGGTGAGGAGCTCACTCTCTCCCTTAGAACCACGGACACGGAGGGTGCAGCCAGACCTCCAGGCTTCTTGTTTTCCTGGCTAGCACACCCTCACCACTCTAAAATGTTATTTTATCTATTTTAATTGGGTATGTGATGTCATCATTTGTGATGCTGACAACATCGTGGTATGACTTAACCTTGTCAGCTTGGTGAGCTTTAGTGAACCTATGACATTAAAACTGAGAAAACTCCAAACTTGTTCAAATACTGTATTTCATGCAGCAACTGTACTAGAGAGAACTTAATCCGTTCAACCCCAGTGACAGCATTATTATTATTATTATTCATTATCATTATAATTATTTTATAGGAGAGCATACCAACTAGTGCAAGACTTGGTACTGCTTTCTCATCACATTCCCTTAGTAGAGTATACTGACTTGTTCAATTTCTGCTTTACTAAATGAATTGTTATCTAATAGGCTTAACAACTCTCCCTTATGGCAGTATTAGAAATGGAAATAATATTGAGTAATTCTGGAATTATCACTGGGAAGCAGTACTTTAATGTTGTTCTCTGTTAAATCAGTCACTATAGTAATAAAACAAACACTGAACTATATTTATTTTCTGTATGGTTCAATATCTATCTGTTAAGGCAGTCCCATATTATATTTACTATCCTTAATAGCTTAGACATTCCACTAATAATGTATGTCCTTAGACTCTTTATAACTTTTTCCTGAGTGCTATTGATTTCTGCAGTTTTTTTTTTTTTTTTTAATGCATGCAGAATTTTATTTTCTGTATTTTCTCTAATATTTACAACATGAATGCCACATACTATTTTTTTAATTTCAGGATTAAATCTTAGACAATTAACAAGACTATGCTTTGAAAAGAGAAAAAAATATAAGACGAAATCTATTTGGGACAATTTTCTAAATTTCTACCACTTTAAATGTAAGTATCTTATCTATCTACCTGCCTGGGCCAGAATTGATCATACTCAGACCATCAGATACGCTTACTATCTTTCTGCACCACATTGCTACTGCTATGCATTGTTTGTATGTGTGCAGTCTAGTTTACAGGCTTGTCTTCTGTGTCCCCAGAGGTGTCTAAAGCCTTAAATGACAAAATTTGAGGTCACACTTTATTGAACAAATATCCATTAATTACCTCCAGCAGACCACTTGAATCAGCAGCCTTCCACAGTCTAATGAGCTAAATTGTATTGAAAGGTCCGACACAGATACAAAGGAGAAAAGTTAGGGCTAATTTGTCATCTTTACTAATTAGAAGTGATTGTTTTTCCTAGGTCTCAAATAAAGCCAGTATCTTAATACAAAGATATTTTACTTTAACTAAACTTTGGGATTAGCACAAATAGTCTCTATCTTCACTATAGCATTTTAAATTGAATTTGATGCAAGAACTGCACAGAACTCTTTTATCTAACCATGCCTGTTAGGCAGCGATTTGAAGTGTGTAAGTGAATACTGACATCAGTACATAAATGATAGAACTTAAAGAGTGACAGAATTACGCAAATTATATTACCCCCCCCCCCAAATATTTTTAATTTGTTAAGTACCATGTTTAAATTACCACGTTCATGCAATAAAATCTGAGAGAAAGGGAGAGAGATACATTCATTAAGGCATTTGTCTTCTGAAACCACCACTATGCATACTGAGGCTCTACTCCAAGGAATGGCTGGGCTTCGCTTGCTGATGAGAAGTAGAGAATATACATTTTTGGTTTTCTCTGCTTCCACACAAAGTCTTTGCTTTTCTTTATTTAATTGCCTTTATCTTGGCCCATGAGTTTTTTAATCTTATTTTCTCCCCATCTCTCTGAGGAAAGAGGGTGAGAGAGCATCTTGATGGGCACCTAGCAGCCAACCATGGTAAATGCACAACAGAATTTCATAAGCACAACCCTCCCTGTTGACCAGCTATTAAACTGATTATATGGATTTTTCTGTATTGGCTATACCATCTGTCCAGTAAGGTTTAAACCAAAATGCATGAGCAAAAGTGATCTTTAGAGTTTCAAAGGACATTTCACTGAGAGCAAAATTCTTTATTTTGGCACAACTCCATCCCAGGCAATTATGTCTGAACTGCTTAAGTTCCACCTATAATTTTAACCGCATATAAAATTCTACTTTAATTCCCATCTGCACAGTTACTGTGTATTAAGGGGAAAACACTTTATTTTATCCAGTGGCAACTGGGATGATAAAGGAACCTACCATAACATAATACTATATCTTAGTTAATGAATATTAAAATCTTGAATAAGTTCATATGAGTAAACTATTTAGATCAAAATAGTCTCAAAGGCCCTGAAGAACATTAACCAAAATCTGGTTTTATGTGGATGACACTTAATTATTTTTGATCTTTTAATCTCTACTATGCTAAGATGTTGTTCACGACTCAGTGAATATTAGTGGCAGGACCCTCACAATAAGTTAGCGCCGCAGAAGAGGCTCTCGGGGTCAGACTGGCTCCAGCTCTGTATGGAAAGTTTGTGAGGGCAGACTCACTAAGTGGAGATCCAGAGTGCACAGCATCCTCTGGTCTTGAGCACTCACTATAAACACTCTGAACGGCATCTGTGTATACACTAACTGGCTGAAGCAAACAGTAAGCTGGTGTTACATGTCTCAGAGCAGCATAGGTGTTAGGATAATACACTTATTTCATATCCATTACAATGAGATTTATACATCCTTTTCTTGCAAGCACAGATAGGTGAAGACTTCTTAGTTCTACACTTGCCTGTATTCCAACTCTGGCCATAGGCAAAGGGATACTGCCTTACTTACTAGCAAAGAGAAGAGCATGACAACCCATTGCTGTGTCTTCCCCAAGAGGTCTCATTGCAGAAGCTGGATGGGTGTCTACTTCGCAAAATAAAGCTTATTGCCTCCATGAGGTATTTCTAAACCAGAAAAAAAGTCTGTGATACTTTGAACTACAGTCCACTACTGGAGTAACAGAAACACCTAATTTCTTACTGCAGAGTAAAAAAATCTGGAAAAATTAAGTGTCATCACCTATACATCAACACATATAAATTTCAACTACATTAAAAAGAATATATGATTATGTGTTTGTTTTGGAAATCATTCTGTTCTCCAACATTTGGTGTATTTGGATTTTGTTCATCCTTAGCTCAGTTACAGCAAAACCAAGAAGACACAATGGTGGTGGCTGAAGATGGGAATATATTTCCCAGAGGGTCTTGTGAAGTTTTCATCTTTAAATAAATTCTAGACGGGAGTGGACAGGGGCAAAGTTTGAGCTTGGACCTAAGCTCTTGCTCCTTAATCATCCTGATCCTTTTCCATACTTGAAGGGACACTGAAGGGATGAGCATTACACTAGAAAATAGAAAAGGTGCATATATATAAAAGGTATATAAAAGGAAGTTTGTGTAGCAATAGGAGAAAAACTGCCAGCAAAACTTTGACCTGATAAGGTGGGAGGAGACTTTGGACAGCTGAAGGAGCCAACTAATGAGGTCTTCTAGGAATGTGCTCTTGTAGGTATTGCTATCAAGAAATGCTGGTCACTTTTAAAGAACCATCTCTTAAGAGTGCAGGAGCAGGCGGTTAGATTCTATGATGCTTATGTGTCACTTCCAACTTGAGCCATCCTATGATTCTGTAATTGATGAGACTGTTCTGTAGTAGGTAACTTGGACTGTTAGACTGTTAAAATACTAATTAAAAATAAATTATTACTTCCACACAGATGTATTGCCTTTTCCCCCTAACAAAATCTGGATTACAGCAGCATAGACACTTATAGCAACTACACTTTATCCCTGCCAATCCTTTCATCTAGACAGATCTCTCTTAAGTCATGTTATTCCAGAAGCAATTTTCAGTCATTACTGTTTCAATTTACTAGAATCAGTCACCTCAACACTGAGTAATCCTCCACTATTTTTTTTCAAATTTTCCTGACATCTATCTTTTCTTGTGTTTAATAGTTATTCTCCCACGTATCAGTTCCCATACCTTCTTTTCAGTTTCAGCAATGAATTCTAGTTTCCCCTGTTCCTCTGTATTGAACAGTCTGTGCACTAGATTGCAAGCATAGCATTATTTTCTACAGGTATAGGTATCTTTATTCATATCAGACTTGCTAGCTCTTAGTCAAAGTTACTTTCACAAACTGCTTTCATTTACCTTTTTTGCACCGGTAAATCTGTATTTGCCTGGTTTCCATCACACTAATGTGTGATGTTGAAAATATCCCAATATCATGTTCTGTCTTACCAATGTAAATTTTCTTTTATTGTGTTATTTTGACTCTCTGAAGGCTGTTTCCCTAATTATTTAAATGGAATTAGTTCCTCATATTTAGACCCCAGAATAGCATTGTGTAAAAAAGGGTTTGATAGTATCATTCTCTGGAGCAGATATGTCAAAATCTTGCTCTGACATTAAATGTCATTGGAGCCTCTATTTCTTCTGCTCTTTCAATGATTTTGTATTATAATTTCTTATTCAAATTTATTTTTTTTTATTTTCCATTGAGAATTATTTGCATTGCAAATGCTTCACACCGGGATGATTTGTGAGACTAGTAAGAACCTGTCTCAAAAGAGAAAAAAATATTAACTGAATCAAGATAAAGTTTAAGCTAGAAAAAAATACGGAAGCCTATTGAACAAAAATATAATGAAAATAATATAATTCTTATGTCATGGAGGTATCTAGTGCCATTGACAGCAATCACAGAGTGGCAAGCACAGCAAAACAGATTATAAAGTAATGCCATAATTTAGATGGCTTCAAACAAACTAGATGCACCAAAAACTAATTTGAAATATTTAAAGAACTGCTTGTAGAAGGTATGTAAACATTTATTTTTGAAGAAATTCTGAAAACTGGGTGAAATTATAGAAAATTTTATTAGCTGATAAAATGGAAGGATACTGTGACTAATTTTTTATATTATCCTCAGAAATACATGGAAAAAAAAATGTACCCATCCACGGGAAATAAATTCAGTATCAACCAGTATGGATTCATCAGAAATAAATCATGTCAATAAAATTTGATTTTGTTCTGTGGCAGACTAGCAAGGTTGAGAGCTGAGAGTTAGGAAATATTACATGCTCTAATCATAGAAAAGTTTTTGACAAAGCTATACTTGGTATCTGTAAGAAAATGTAGAGAATTTAAGATGCATATTCATAAATGTGTGCAAGACTAGTTGGAAAAACATACCATACTGTTAAGAAAGGGTTCTTTGCCACCTGAGGATGAGTGAGGTGACATTTTCTCCTCGTCTGTGTTGGACAGCAGTTACTAATTATTTTCATTAGTAGTCTTGGAAATTAAATAAGTAGTCCTTTTATTTTGCCCCTCTAATTTTGTGAGACTGAAAACCACAAAGGATAGGGGAAAGGATTACAAACCATTTTGATAATTTGGAAAGAATTGAAAAAATATTCAAATCAATAAATACACTTAAGTATTGCAATTAGGTTCTTAAATGCTATCAAGACTTTGACAGATAATCCCTATGAATTTCCCAGGAGCATATTAGGTGATGATGGATTGTCAGCTAGTCTGCTGGAAGGGAAAACAGACTAATATACTTGATTGTCACTAGAAGGTATTACTCATGACACCACTATCAGCCAGATGGTTAAAGGAAGAGGAAAGTATCTATTCTAATCTTGCAAACCTATAAAGACACCTACAAGGTTGAAATGAAGGTACTATGAAAGTATGACTCAGCCACGTAATTCACATGAGAGAGAGAATGAGGGGCAGAGAAATGTTTTAATCAAATCATGAGATCATATCTCAAAGTTCTGAATATTTCAACATTGTTCAGATACAATCAGATTTCTAAAGATTTCTTATTGTTGATTATCCATTAACCTATGGAGACTAGAGGCAAGCAATCATATTGGGGTGACTTGCTAACCTTCGAATAGCAGTGTCAAAAGATCAGTAAGTTCAACTTTGAAGAGCTTTTAAAGAGACAGTGTCTTGTGTTTTGGAAACAGATAAAAAAATAGGTTTAATGCTAACTTCAGACATGAAGGAAGATGAGTTGAGAAGACAGGAAGTTAACTTGAACAGTACTGTGATAAAGGACAAATAATAAAAGTAATGATTGTTGCTATTTCTTCCAATACCATTCTTACTCCAAAATCTGTAGGTATTCTTCATTGAGGAAAAATGAACAAAAACCACATACAGTGTCTTGCAGGTTTAGTGTATTATGTGCTAGGAGGAAAAATTCTTGGGAAAACAGTTATTTTCTAAATGTAAATTAGTTTGTTTACAACTAGTTTTAGAAGAGAGTTCTTATAGTAAATAAAACTAAAATGTTGTTTTCCTTTGAATCTTAGTGAAAACCTGTGTCCCATTTTTGGAAATCAATTCTGCTTAAAGAATCAGTAATTGGAAAGCAAACACGGGTTTCATCCTATCTGACTTTGGCCCCCTAAACAGTCACTTGTTTTGTGATTCATTCACTGAATCAGTTTCCAGTGCTCTGATGACTCTGTACAGTACCTGTAGAGGTGGATGTGAAGCACAGTGAAACCCTACAGCCAATCCGTATCTTTTGAGAGAGACAGCAAGAATGTACAGCTACATATAAAAACAATACAATGTGTCTCTGCCTGTGTAATTAAAAACCTGAGGTTGTGATTTAATCTGATATGAAGACATTTAGATGCATGTGTCTAGACATCAGTACCCAGAGACATGTTTGAGGTCTAAGCTTCAATTTATAGTGAGTAGAAATCTAGTGGAGGGAGTTTAGGGACCTATTAACTGGACACCTGGCAGATGCTGAATCTTTGTCTAGACCCATGGAATGGATTGACCAGAGGTGGGGACTTGGACGTGTGTAGGAAGCTAAATGTGGATTCAAGTCCTGGACTCAGCCTGGCCTCTACTTTGTAATTAAATTTAACTTACGGAGGTAGGCATGCACTGAGAAACAGCAGCTATCACAGAAGAGGAAGACATTCTGACAAGACATTTGCAGAAAAAATAGCTCAGATAACCAACTTTAAATTGACATTGACATCTAAAAGTTTAGCTAGTGTCATGGCCTCACTCTATAAGACTCTAGAACAAAACCAGACAAGAATAACTAGCCCAGAACAGAGTAAGGAAAGGGAGAGAGATTAATTTGATCTTCACTGTCATGTTGCAAATGACTGTACAGGAGTAGAACTACATTTTGGCTGAAACAGGTCATCTTAGCAAGGAGGGTTGGATAAGGTGTATGTGCCAATTTGGACAAATTTGGAGGAAAATATCCTCTGATAGAAGGCAGGTTACAACCACCCCTCCCCCATCAGGTTCGGTAAAAAAGAAATTTCCTCAGAGAAAAGTGAAAGAGTTAAAAACTACCTATTTAACAAACACACAGGAAAAGGATAATAATGCTAAATAATAAAACCTCTTGCTGGGGAGAGAAACCTGGGAAGATTTCAGAGTCCTTCTGTAGGTGTGACCTCTTTCCTCCTCCTTGGAGCTGGGTCAGTGTGGGCCCACCTCCGGGACCTCAATGGAAAATTCTCCCAATGTGTTCTGATGTTGAAACAGTCCAGAAGAGAAGAAGGGAAAAACTGAAGTCCCAAGAAAATAAAGTTCAACTCTCCGTCTCCCTCCAGAGAAAAGGAGCCAAAAGCTGGCTGAAAAGCAAGAAGGGTGCTTCCTCCGCTCTTCTCGCTGCGGCAGAAGAATGCAGAGGTGTCTGTGTCCTTGAACAACTGTTTTGAAAAGTTCGCTCGGTTTTTTTTCTCTCCCCCCTCTCAGGCTCAGTTTAAAGACACAGAAAGGCACAAAGTTGATTTCTGGGCATAGAGCAGCGATAGGGGATACACATCATAAAGTCACCCCATGACAGTGTACCAATTTGATAACAGTGATTCATACATTAAAAATTCAAGGATGTGATTCCTAGGAGTGATCTGTCCTCAGGAAAAGAATCTTGCTATAAGCAACACTTCAACTGTGCCTTCTTTCGTTTGTAGTCTTAAACCCCCTGTATTAACTACATATCTTCTAATGTTTGAGCATTTATTCCCAAGATAAGAAAAATAACTTAGAAAAATATCATCACAGCTTCATATTTTTAAAGAGATATGTTCTTTCTTTGCATATACTCCTGACAGTGAAAGTAGCTGAACTTGCCCTAATCCCAAAGTGATTTCTTCATGGTAGTAAGTCACAATGATAAGAACATTGGCTTACTCTTATGCTAACATCTCAACATCTCGACGACTAGTTAAAGGACAGTTCATGTCCAGTCAGCTTGGAAGGAGGATATAATTATCAAGATTTGCATAGAAAAGAAAACCCACTATGACCCTCAATATAGCAAAGGAGCATAATAATGCACTGCATGTTGCTTTTTAATTTGAAGCTTTATATACCAAGGATGCATCTGCATAGATCTCATAGTTTGGAGATTATAACCACTTTTTCTAGCCATTCTTTTCCTTCAGAGATGAGCAGCAGCCCAGGCAGATGGCTGGACTGAATAAAAATATTTTTGCAAGAAGCTGTATTGACATTTCCTGGCCCAGTACTATATTTCAGGCTCACACCAATGACATTATTTAACACGGAGCTTAGCTAGGCAATATTTATTTCCAGAGGGTCTCTGGACATGTACAAAATCACATTAAACTGGAAGCTTAGAGCTCTAATTTCTAGGAAAGTTTATTTCATTCTGAATGTCAAAACCAATTTTTGGTTGTTTATTTAACACTGATTATTTTGCTGTACTTGCTTTATGCAATCTAAAAGTTTCATCTAAGCTTTGTACAAGCAAAGATCCATCATTCACAGTTTATGTAAGAGCAAACTAATTTTAGTAAACATTTAAAATTATTTATCTGACGTTAGTGAATTTACTCTATAGTTGAATGATGAGGATTTCTAGAATTGCAGTCATCCAGATCACAGCAGCTGTCTGGATGTTACAGAAATAGATAAAAGTTAACACATTTTTGCTAGATACTTCAAAGTATTCTGCAACCCTATGTGTTTTTTGCCTCACTATCTACAGCCAAGCGGATAATGATAAAACTGTTCTCTCTAAAGGCAAATTTTAGAATTAAGAACTCTTAATGAAATATGAATTTGTTAAAATAAACTTCTATGGAAATAGGTGGTATCTACAGAGATTTATAATAAATTTTGTTTTCTTTAATTTACAAATAAATTGATGGAATAAATTTGTGTTATTGACGAGAATACCAAACATTCATTTCCTAGGTTCAATTTCATTCTAAACTAGCAAGCACTTAACACTGTCAGCCCCTTGTGCTTTTAACTGAATAAAGGTCAGATAATCAGACATCTGAAAGGACAGCTCATTTATCATCCTTTGATAAATGTGTCAGTAGCTAATCTTTAGCAGTGGATGATAACACTACACAATGAAAAGTTAATGGATTCAAAGCAGTGAATTTACCACAACATGGATGTAATGACGCTGTAGAGTAGAAAGTTCAATTTTATTCCCTATTTTATATGAAATTATATTTTTGCTTGAAAGCATTAATTACCACAATCTAAACATTATTCTGATAAATTGTGTTCCACAGAGGACAAGAATGATCTTGATAAGAAATTGTAATTATAGAACTGATTGAAGTATTATTTCAACAATATAATGTAGTATTTCTATCCCATCAAGCTAATTGCTGAATCCTCACTAGTTTAAAAATTACTGCTAAATGTCTCTTGCTACAAGTTTATATATACCCTTTTAGTAGCACATGTTCTCATTTATATCTCATTTCTTATTAATCTAAAATCAAAATTAGTATAGTCATCCTAGACCTAAAACTGAGATTGAGAATATAGTTGTCTGCTTTAGGCTGTATCTTGTCAGCCTTAGGTTGTCATCCCTGTTACATTTGAAATATTCTGGGACATCTCAAATGACCAAAAACATACATTCAGAATGTTGTTCATTTATTTTCTCAAATCTTTATGAAACTTTCTTTTTAATCTAATTTTGTAAGTATTGTAAAACATAAGAAAGAATAGTGCTGAAGAAGATGGGTTGTAAAGAAAAATGATACCCAGGACTTACTAGATTCTTATATTCCTTGGATTGATATCAGAAGAAAAATGTCTAATATATAAGTTTATATTACTTGATGAACACAGCAGGTCTCTACTTCCCTTTTCCTTTATCTTCTCTCTCTCTTTGTGGAAGTTCATGGCAGAATCACATGAAGACTATTTTTTCTAGAATTCTAGATTTTTTCTAGAATTTTCTAGATTGTGGCAATTAGGGTTAAAACTCTTGTAGTTTATTGGTCTGCTGTTCAGGCTGGAGGGTCTTCAAGCAAGTATATGGTATTCTCTTAGATTTTGTTGAGACTGAAAATATTTGGGAAGGTCCCATACAGGACAAGGATGATGACAGAGACAATACCCTATGTTTCACTGATTGAAAACACACTGAGAGAAGTCTGGAGAAATTTCTCAAGGTACTTTGCCACCTCACAATCACATTTTCCACAGAAGGGAACAATCTAGACCTAAGTGGTTTATATTCTGGTTTACAGTATGAATCAAGACATTTTAGATTTTTTGCTTCACTTTAAAAAGGATGAATAAAATACATGACTTATTAATTAGGGGATGAATTAGCTTTATTTCCTTAATTCTAAAGAAGATTCAAGTAACTATATCTATCTTATAAGGCAGTTTAGTCAGCACAAAGGAGAGAAGAATGTGTCTAGAATTCATATCTAATGTTTTAAATACCCTAGTAACCACTTTTATCCAGTTTTCAGGTATATTTTACATTGTAATAATTCATAAATATATTGTGGAAATCAGAAATATAATTTCCCGGCAGTATAATTTTTCAGGTATTATTGTCATAAAAGAAGCATAAACTTGAGTCAAACAGTAGAACAGGAACTTTCTTTAAAAAAAATAATTCAAGAAACAATTAAAAGAAAAAAGAAAATATTATGATTGATCAATATTTTTATTCTACCAGGTAGGTTAGCTGACACCTTTGGTGCGTATAGAAAAGAAGGCTCGACATTATTTACAGTAATTTCAGAAATACGAGTGATTAAAAAATATTTTCTTACAGTGGCTTTATTATTCAAGTGTCAATGTTTCAAACAATTTTCCATGATAGCTATTACTCAAAATAATAAACTTCTATAATTTTAGAATAAAAATTTATATGAAAATTTGTACC
Organism: Struthidea cinerea; assembly: GCA_013397865.1. Classification (NCBI taxonomy): domain Eukaryota; kingdom Metazoa; phylum Chordata; class Aves; order Passeriformes; family Corcoracidae; genus Struthidea; species Struthidea cinerea. Next base: position 1,986,504 of record VZTI01002660.1, read on the forward strand.
CAGTATCTGGAGCTACTAATTAAGACCAAGTGGACAATATTGAAGTAAAGAAATAATACAGTAAAAGCTAGCAAATAATTTATAATCACACAAATACTCTTCTTCACAAGTCATTTGAGAGCAAAACAAATTGCTTGCATAATGGATTTTTCCTCTTTCATGAGTATTATGTAGTTGGACTTAATTTTTTCTCCCTATCTCAAATATTTGAGTAATTAGATCATTTTCTTATAAATTGTTCTTGGATAATAAGTTAATAATACATCATTCAGTTGGGAATAGCTTTGTGTTATAATGAGTGTATATGAATTCTGATTATTACAAGATAATCATATATGAAATGTACAATTTTTATTTTCATTAATTGATGAAAAAATAGTATTTCCAGTACCTTACTTAAGGATTTATCCAAAGGATATTGAATTTGTGACTTATGTAAAATTAACTAAAGAACTTAAAAACCTTGATATTAAGTATATTAAAGAATCAAAATACATTAAAACAAATAGAAAACATAAAAATTATATTAATGGAAAGTTATGTGCTTGCTTCAATGGTTTTGCTTCCTATATGGTATTGTATGAGAGTCTACAAACAGAGTAGTGAGAGATTGTGCTGGGAAAACTCCTGCAAAATGAAAAAAGCTTTTTTAATACACAGAGTAGAAACAGAAAGAATAGCTGTAGTGGCACTGGCTTGAATATAGTCAAGGCAATTCAGTTTCAACAGCAGACAGAGAATGAAAATTTTGATATCAAAATCTTGGCTAAAAATCATTAGATAAGATATGTTTTAAGGAGAAAAGTTTCCAAAGAAAACATAATTTTCTGTACCTTTAAACAAAGAGATAGAAATTTTAGAAAACATGTTTCTGGGTTCATACAAACTTCTGGATATTTCAAGGTTTTATTTCTATTCCACTACACATTTGTGATTAAATTTTACAAAGGTGACTGTTTCTCATGAAAACATTCTGATGTAGCGATATGTTTAAAAAACAACTGCATGATTCTGACTATGTGCATCACGTGAAATCCAAGGAAAGTGTCAAATTCTGTTTTTATCAGTATAGTGTCAAGACTTCTAAGTATGTGAGAGTTGCTGACTCACAAGCAATTGCTGTAATACTGCTTTGAGATACAATTCTGCAACATATCCAAGTGATCGGTCAGATCTGAAATGCCCTTCAAAAGGTTCAAGACATTATGCATCCACTCATGTATAATAATCTATCAAGACAAAATACATTAAAATATCAGTCTTTCACTTGATCTATCTATCATTAGAACTATCAATGATCATCAAAATGCAGGATGAAAAAGAAAAAAGAAACAGAAAAGCAGAGTAGCTTAAAATTATTCATTGTCTTATATGGGTGGTGCCAGGTGCAAACTTCCTTTGTTTTTGTAGATTTTATATCACCATAGGGCTTCAGTCTGACTCAGAGCCTAAGGATTTTTATAATCATGATGGTTCACATTCACTGAAGAAAACAGATGTTTTCAAAATTCTTTTTAAGCAAATAGGTCTGGGATTAGATAATAATAGGAACAGTGGGACAATGTGAAAATGAACAAAGCTGCTAAGAGATGTTTCTGAGAGACTTGGAAAACATACCATATTTTATGGTTACTTTTTTTTTTTTTACAATGAACAAAGTATAAAAAGTACATTTGTGTTGTCTTGTTTCAGATGGATTCTCCCACGCATTATTGCTGTTGTTATTGCTATTATTATTATTATTATTATTATTACTCCTGCTGTTGTTCTGCAGATAATGTAAGATGAAAAACCCAAGAAGTTTGGAGATATGCAAAAAAACTCTCAGACCATATTGTCTTTAAAAATAATGTATATCACTTGTGAAGCTATGAAGTGAATAAATTGCAAAGCCATAATGAAAGGAGCTAGCCTCCTGGCTCAAAGCCAAATTACTCTCTCCACATCTCCCTTGAAAACTGTTTAAAGGAAAAATAAATAAATTATCTCTGAAGGAAATTTATCTTCAAGTCTAGATGTTCAATTACATGTGTGTCTATGAAAATGCTTACTGTAGACAGCAATTGGAAAATCAGGGCTTTTTAAATATTTTTTGAACATTACAGCTTTGTCCCAGAATTTCTACCACAATGTTAACATGATATGTGCCGGTTCTCCAGTTTTTCTGCCTTTCGCTATTCTGATTTTGGATAATTTTCCTTTCTGTTTTCATTTTTTAACGGAATCTCTGCAGTTTTTAGACTATCTTGGATGATTTTCTGTCCATTTAAATTTTGAGCAATGGAAATGGCAGTTTAAAGTTTTCCAAGACCTTTCCTGTCTCTTTCCAGCTCTTATCTGCTTGGCTCTGAATCTCAGAACCATGGAACGGCTGACATTGGGAGGGAACTTTGCAGTTCATGTTGTTCAATCCCCCTGCTCAAGCAGAGTCAGGAGCCAACCAGCTCCCCAGGTACTTATGGGTACATCCCATCAGGACACATGGATTTATATATGGACAGTTTTCTTAAGTACTACCTGATCTCATCCTCTCCTACCAAGAATAAATCTTCCTTGCTCCAGAATTTACCTTCATGTCCAGGCCCTTGGCTTTGGGAGGGGGGGAAAGTTTTGATACAGTGGAATTGAGGGTGTCTTCAGAAAGTTATCCAATAACACCCAGATGAGTGTTTCAGATATTTCTCTTAAGGAAAGAGATGACATTGAGAAGGACCTTGACAGGCTTGAGGAACAGGCTGTGCAAATGTCATAAAGTTAAAAAGGCCAAGTTCAAGGCCCTGTGTCTGGGTTGGGGAGGTACCAAATACCAACATGGAATGGTGAAAGAATGGATGGAGAGCAGTCGTATGAAAAAGGACTTCGGTATACTGTTGAATGAAAAGTTGGACACAAGCCAGCAATGTGGGCTTGCAGCCCTAAAGGGCAGTCATATCCTGGGCTGCATCAAAGGCAGCATGGACAGCAGGTTGAGGAAGGTGATTCTTAACGCAAGGCATACGGTTCGTGAAGGGTTGCTGTGTTTCCCTGAAACGCCCCTGGCTAAGGGATCATTCTGGTGGGTGCAGTACAGCACTCCAGCAAGCTTACTCCTTTCACCCGCCCGGCTGTTTAGGCGCGGACTCACACACCACACTCAAGCCGGATTGCTCAGCGTTACCAGAGGCAAAGAGTCAGGAGGGCTCTCCCTTTTCGCATTCCGCGGACAATGGTTTATTGCATCCTGCCGCAAAGGAAGACCAGAGACAAAGGAGAGCGGGACAGTGCAGGGTCCAGGGTTTATGTATGAGAGTGGGGAGAGAATCGGAGACCAATGATCTGAGGGCACAGGGGCGGTACAAAGGTGGGACTAGGGTAAGGGAGCCAATGGGGAAGCTCTAGGGGCATGCATGGTAACAAGCCAATTCAGACAGACCAAGTCTGCATAGCACCACAAAGCCTGATGGGAGAAGCTTTTCCTTTCTCTCAGGGGGTGTTCTTAAACCTTGGAATCGGTCCACCAGCGGCCCTCTGCTATTTTGGGGCTCCTTGGCCCCTCAGCCATCACAATCACTGGCTCAGTGACCTCAACAATTCTGCCCCTCTGGTCTTGTGAGACCCCATCTAGAGTACTGCATACAACTCTGCAGCCCCCAAAACAAGGACATGAACCCATTGGAGGGGATCCAGAGGAGCTGGAGGGAGTCCAGAAGAGGCCACGAAGATGGTCAGATGAATGGAGCACCTTTCCTACAAAGACAGTCTGATAGAGTTGGGGTTGTTCAGCCTAGAGAAAAGAAGGCTCTGGGGAGACCATACAGCACCTTCCAGTACCTAAATGGGGCCTACAAGAAGGCTGGAAAGGGACTTTTGGAAAGAGCATGTAGTGACAGGACAAGGGAAGATGAAAGGCCTTAAACTGAAAGAGGGCAAGTTTAGAATAGATAGTAGTAAGAAACTTTACTGTGAGGGTGGTGAGACCCTGGCAGAGGTTTCCCAGAGAAGCTGTGGATGCCCCATCCCTGGAAGTGCTCAAGGCCAGGTTGGATGGGGCTTTGAGCAAGTGGGTCTAGTGGAAGGTGTCCTTGCCCATGGCAGGGAGTTGGAACTAGTTGGTCTTTAATGTTCCTTCTAGCCCAACAATTCTATGACTTTGCCATTATTCTGTGATACGCAGGAACCCTACAGACTTCTCTATCTCTTGAAAATATTTCTATATGAAAGGATGTTGCAAGACATAGTAAGTAGAAAAATTTTGATTCCTCACAGGTGTAGGAAGCACAGCACTGAGGTCTCTCCCTTCTTGGAATATTGCGGGAGTAGGTTTTGTATGGTGAGAAGGCAACACTTCCTACCACAATGTTTATTTCTTGAGAGAAGACTTATGACAGATACGCTGCTATTGAGTGTAGGTTTGATGTAGTTTAAGCATGGGTTGTCTTGGATTTGCACAGATATGCAAAAACAGACACAACAAGACGATTGCAGGCAGCAATCTTTGGCAGGACTTAAAGCCTAAAACCATACACAGTGTGATCCAGAAGAAGCTTTACTGGTGAAGAAGCTTTACTGGTGAAGGCCAGTGGCAATCAGATTTTCAACTGACGAAATAATAGTTTTCATCCCTTGCAGTCCTGGGCTTTGATGTTCACAAGTACTTTATGTTGCATTTTTAAATTCATTAGTACATTTGTGCATCTAAACCTAAGGACTTAATTTTCACTGCTTTACTATTCTGGGCTGCTAAGGAAGAAGTTTTTAGCTTGGATTCTTTCATGGCTTTTTCTACTGTATTTCCATTAGCAAGGATGAAAGAAGAAAGCATATACAAAAAGTGATGACTAAACATTTCCACTATAATTTTAAGTCACATTTCATACAGCTATTAAAGATATGATAATTTCAGTTGAGGAGCATTTTTCTTATTTCTGGCTTTGTCAGCTAGTTTTATCATTGTCATAATTTATATGTAATTTAAGCAGGATGTCATTTGTAACAAAATGACTTACCTCAGACATTTTTATGTGTCACTTTTTGTTGTGCCCAAATATTCTACATTTCAGAAAGCTATTTGCTGTGGTGCTCTCTCCAGCCAGCAGGCTTCCCCTAGCACCAGGCAATCTTCCACCTGCCCCGGGTGAGGGGGCAGAAGCTGATTTTGGTGCAGGAGGGCAGGTGAAGCCCCTACTTGGGTTCGCCTTGCCCACCGATGGTAAAGGTGCGCAAAGGAGGCAGGAAAGAGGTGGAGGGACTTCTTTGTGGGGACAGGGAAGGGTTTATTGGAGCACGGGGAAAAGCCATGAAGAAAGCCGAGAAAATGAGGCGGGCATGGGGTTTTATACCCCTACATAATGGGCATGGAGAACACATAATAACCAATAAAATATCAGTTATGGGGTGTTACAAGGGGGGGAAGAAGGGATCAGAGTGAATGGGAGAAGTGGGGGGAGAGGAGTAACATGGGCCAATTAACTACCGAGTAACATAGAACTTTCTGGAGAAATAACTAAATATGAACCATAAGGGGAGGGGATGGCAGCAGCCAATGGTCAGCGTGCTTTACAGAGCCTTTTGGGTGCTCACTGTACCTTCGAGACCTGTGGAGGCATCAAACCAGTGGACCTGTTGGTCTGCTTGGTCCAGCTGACCATGGCTCTGGCCATGGCTCACCGCAGCAGCTATTGGTATGCATGTGATTGCTCATACAAAATTCTTCTTATCCTCCAAATATATGTCTCACACCTTTTCTGATAAACAGGATAATTGCCATTGTCAGTCTCAAGCAAATAATTTTTTTTTTTTGGTCAGGTATTGGGCTATTTATCTCTTTAACAGAACTGGAAAATATTTTGTTGTGTATAGAATTCTTTTCCCATGTATTTGTGCTTCTGATGTTTAATAGATACAGTCTACTTATTTACACTGTGATGAATTTCATAATGTGAGATTCTAATTGAGAACTGAATGTAAAAAGGATTAAATCAGAAACTACAGATATCCCTAATTGTCCATGACTAGATCTACATACATATACTTAACTGTTCCTTCGGTTAATAGCACAGGCATTCTGGCAATTAATTAATTTAACCCACTCATTCATTAGTGATACCCAGTAACTTTTGAACTGTCATTTCCAGCATAAGAGACACACTTAAAAAACAGGAAGGCTGAGACATCGCTAAGATACTTACTAGTTCCAGCCAACGCAGAATATGCTAATTACTAGTTGGAAAATGCTAATTGTTACATGTAGTAGAATACAAAGCAAAGACACTCAAGAATTGATCTGCTGGTCTGTGGAAATGTTGTCACTATTTGCAGACTACATAGAGCTTTCACAAACATAGGGTCTAGTCACTCAGAGGCATTTTGATCAGGAAGACAACTGCTCTGCCTCCATCTTTTTAGCAAAGCAGGCACAGAGGTATTTAAAACACAGTTGTAGTAGGACTGTGCAGTGCACATCTGCCTTCAACTGAAAAGAAACTATTTTTTTCCCCCCATTATTTCTTCTACCATATTCTTATTAATTCTTACATGCTATTTGGATTTTTTTTCAAATATGAACTTTATAAACCTTTACAGACATACCAATAAATGGCTTTTGCATTAAAAGTAACTGTCTGATCAATAATGAAGATAATACCAAAGGGTATTTAACATTCACAATAGAGTGAGAAGTGGCAAAATGAAGAAAAAAATATATCACAGTCTCTTAGTTGTAGCCAAAAAGAATTTCAAAGCATACCTTGAGGCTGCCATGAACAAAATCTATCATGTAAGCAGTCACCTGTGAACAGTTTCTACAGAATTTGGTGAAGGGCATTTATCATTCCTCAATTAAAATGTCAAATCTAATTAGACTTCCCCTCAACACACTGTATCTTACACAGTGGTACAATGAGAGAGACTTTCCCTTGAATTACTAAAAAGCAAAGTGGTTATCTGTAAAAGCTCCAAGAGAAGCAAGGGAGCCTTTCTGTAGGGTTTTCAAATGCAAGGGAGATAATTCATCAGCTGTTTACAGCCCATAAAGTACCTATGGATTTGATATTTTACCTGGATGAAGGACACATGCATTCTCATAAGACTCCAGACCAAATTGTTCTATGATTAGGAGCGATGTGTCCAAGAATCACAGGTTGTTTTGATGGTGACTGGCATCATATATTGGCTGTTTGGCAGAGTGGAGACTTCACTATTCATTTTTTGGTACTTGCTTTTAATCTGGTATGACACATCTTAACAAAGCTAAACATTAAATGATTAACTGTATATTCTTTCAAAATAAGTGTTTCAAGCAACACCATCTTTCTTTTTAAAATAAGGGGTGGTCAGTCAGTCCAGCCTGCAAGTCTGAGTTACCGAAAACACAGTGGAAAGCAAAATGTTAGATATTATTAATAGTAACCTAAACAATTTCAGAGAAACATACTTAAAAAATAAATTGGAATATTTCATAAAATGTACCACTGTTAGCTATAAGAAATAAACTAAAAGATATCAAAAGAGTAAATATTTTTTGTTACTGATCTCCTGGAGAACTGCAAGTGTCATATGCAGATATGTGCATAATCCAGTCCAATGATCTGAAGACATGAATCACCATACTAATAGCACTCTGTAAGCTGGTCAAATTGTATCTGTACATAAATGGAATTATTCACTCTGCTTAACTCAACTTAAAATCCCAACTTTAACAGTAATGCTTTTATTATAATGGACAATCCAGAGTAGTTATAGAGTTATAACTCCTCATTTTTTTCTCCCTTTTCCCAACTTCCATTCATTCTGAATACAGGAATTGGGTAACTGAGTCTGGGTTTTTGGTGTTTTTTAAATTTCCTGTTATCATTGCTGGAGATAGTGTTTTAGCTCTGGGATTTTTTCCCAAGATTTACTATCATTTTTATATTTATAAAATATTGCTAACTGTCAGAATTCAGTACTGTCTGTCCAGGTTCTTTTAAATATTCCAAACAAGGAGCTTTTAATGTTTAATATCAAATTCACTTTCTAGTGAATATTTTATGTTACATGGGACTTTGACTTTGCAGAACAATACTGCAATATAATGAAATCACAAGACAAACACAATTTAACAATTACAATGTACAGTTGGATTGTAATACAGGTGTGATTCCTGTTACAGGTCTCTGTAAACTCACCATTAATGATGCTGGGTGTTCTCAGTCTTCAGGAAGGAATATGCAAGTTAAAGCCAGCTCAAGCCCTTTGTTCTCTTCAGACATAATTTTGTTGTTTTTTTGATTTTTTTGAGAGCCATGTATTCACACCGCCAGGCAGGTCTGGCTGTCTGGGGAAGATAATACTTTGTATTAGCTGTTGTAGGGAAGGTCATTTACACAACTTCTTGACACAATCAACTGATATAGTCAATTACTTAAAGTAAAGGCTCCTCTCTGGTCCCCTTTATGTTATGCTTCCTTTGCAATAGCTGTGCTCCTGTAGGTCCATATGAGAGCAGAGATCCGCCCTGAAGCCCGTGGAGGGCCCCAGGTCACAGCAGGTGGAGATACACTGAAGGCAGCTGCAAAGTGTGGAGACCCAGTGCAGAAGCAGATGCCGACAGGAGCTGCAGCCCGTGGTGGATCTCTGCTTTAGCAGGGCATTTCTGATGGCCTGCACTCCATGGAGAGGACCCACACTGGATCAGCGATTGAAGAACTGCTGCCCATGTGAAGGAGCAGTTCGTGAAAAACTGTAACCCTCGTGAGGGACCCCATGCTGGAGCAGCGGGAGAAATGTAAGGAAGGTGGAGCGGCAGGCGCAAAGTGTTACAAACTGACTGCAATCCCCCTTGGCCATCCCCCACATGCCACTCAGAGGGAGAAGATAGAAGAATCGGGAACAAAGGAGTTCAGTGTGAAATATCAGCAATGTGAAATTGAACCTGGGAAGAAAGAGGCAGAGAAGGCATTTTTAGTTTTGTCCTTTTTTCTTGCAATCTTACTCTATTTTTGCTGGAAGAAATTTAATTACTCTTTCACCAACTTGAGTCTTCTTTGCTGATCATGGTAATTGCAGAGTGATCTCCCCATCTTCATCTCAACCCACAAGCATTTCCTTCACATTTTCTCCTCCAGTCATGTTGAGGAGGGAGAGTGATGGAGTGGCTTGGTGGACATCTGGTAGCCAAAAAAGCTTAACTTACTGCACCTATCTTCTATGAACCTTCTTTTATTGATTGGTCACACAAGTAAAATGGACATTGACAGCCATCCCATGATATTCCACATAATTATTGTCTGTAACTAGAAAACTGTTCGACAGTGACTGCTCCTCTTCTGTTAATAGTACAGTTTCTCTAGAAAATGAACATAAAGACATGCAGTAGGTAAAAAAGTATAAACCTAAAATTCGTTTCTGCTCATAAATACTTTTTTCTGTCATGGATGAGACAGAACCAAATGTCAAAGAGGGAAGAACTGAGAAGAACACCTTCTATATGGCAAAACAGAAAAATATTTCTATACTTTCATGATTCTTGGGCAACTGTTTTGAAAGCCCCTAAAGTCACTAAAAATATTAACAGTATTTCAGAAAGTTAATGGAAACTCTTCACTCATTACATGTGCACATCAGTTGGAAGCTACAGTGTACTAATTCAAAAAACAAGAAAATATATGTAGGAAAATGTAGGAAATAAGCAAAGTATCTAAATTCTGAGCAAAATTATTCTCCACTATTCCTTCCCCTTCACCAAAATGAAGATGCTTTAAAATTAAATTTCCACTTCTGGTGAAGTATGTTCTTTGTTTGCAAGTACATGTATTCTGCTGTTAACTGTTTTCAGCTCCTGCTTCTGTTTATATTTGCAACTCAGATGCTTGGCTGGGACTTGATAAATTTTCAATGTACTTCCTTCACATTAAACCAGCTGCGGTCCTGCTTAGCAATAAATCTTAGAAATTATTAATTTTCAGGGGGTTACTTCTCAGTGTCATGATTATATTTTATGATTATATTTTATAGGTGTTATCTACTATGGGATTCTCAGGTAATTGCTTGGGAACTACATTAAAGTTTACATTCTTGATAACTTTCAAGAGATGAAATACTGATTTCCATTAGTGAGTACGCATACAACAGACATATAAAAGTATCAACCAATAATTCAGGTAATAACCATAGCAATCATCATGCCCCAAAAGGCATATGAATTATTTTAAAATACAAGCACTTTTAAGACATCTTTGCATAAAAAAAAAAAAAAAAAAACATTTAAAATTCATAAAAGAGACAGCAAAGTCAGTTCTGTAAAATGTATGCTATTTCAGTTAAATTTATTTGATACTTTATCAGAGTACGAGACTGTTCCAAAATGGGTCACGTCTAAATGAGTCTGTGATAATTTCTGATGTGTAAATATGTATTAATTGGGTTTTCTTGCATATGAAAACTATTTGTGTATCTGTCATCATATTTCCTTAATTTTTGTACTAATGCTAATACATATATAAATAGATCCTGATGATTCCCCTTCCCTCCAGTCCCCTATTTAAGTTCTAGAAGTTCTTTGATAATTTAGACTCCTATAACAAAATAATGGACAAATATTAATGCTAGCATCAATGTGCACATCTTGGTTTTAGTGGTATAATTCTTTCATCTAAGGCCATTGTGGTTTTGGTGGTTTTTTTTTTTTTTTTTTTTTTTTTTTTTTTTTTTTTTTTTTTTTTTTTTTTTTTTCCTCAAAGTGGTTTTTTTCCTAAAAATAAAATGAAAAATACTTATGCCCAAACTTCTTTCAGGGAAGAGTGAAGAGTCAATAACTGTCTGTAGCATTAGCCAGCATCAGTTAAATCATATCCACAAAAGACTTTTGGAAACTGGCTGAGGAATACCAATAAGCTACCGTAAAATATCATCCCACAAAAGATCTATTGTTCTTGTTCTAGTAAATCTTCTTGTGTTTCTGTAGGTATACACCTCATAAGTTTATCTGTATTCCATTTGTTTTCATGCAAGCAACTTCCATTTACATTCTTTGGTTTTAATTTTTTATTCTTTTGATAGATCTTTTTGTTGTGTGAAGTGGAACTGGGGTATAGCATAGTAGTTATCCTCTATAACAAAACTTCTGAAAAAAACCCAACCAAACAACAAACAACCACTTCCCAGGAAAAAAACTCCTAAGAAGGGAAGTGATTGATCACCTCTCCAGAGAGAAATATAGAGGTGTTTCACACAGAATCAACTTACCTAGACTAGATTTTTACCAACAAAATGCATTTATCTTTATCCTTAGCCTTATAAAAATGTCTTGGGATCTCTTAATGAACATTAGTTACCAGGGCACTGATACCAATTTCTAAAGTAATTTCTGTCTCTCAAACTTGTTGTCATCTTGGTAAAACATGATACTACTGCTTGCTGGGAGAGCAAATCATTGTGTTTGCAAGGTGCAGACAAATCATTCTGATGTGAAACAAAGAATTGAAGAGTCTCAGCACAGAAACTCATACTGATTAAAAATCCTGTCTGCTCTAGGTTTTATAGCCAAACTGTGTTATATGGAAAGGTTGCCACATCCTTTAGACATTCAGATCAAATTAAGACCAGTACACTACTAAATTAAATGTTACAAGAGGCAAGAAGGAAGTTGTGCACCTTATTTAAAAGTGATTTTATTGAATTACATTACTATTTTAACAATAGTTAAAATAATTGAATATGGTACTAATTAGGGGTGATAGCATTATTTACTATAAGGTTGCCTTATGTTTGCAAGGATAACACCTTTTTTCTACCAGTCTTATGACATAGCCAAAATTAACTAAACTATAATCATCTGAACACTCAGCTTCTAAACATATATGCCTGGTTAACAAAAATAAGAAAAGTTAAAATATCAAGCACTGGACATTTCTCTGAAACAGGCTGAAGGAGTATATCTGAGTTTTTATCCATGTTAAAGATGTTTAGAAACTTCTTAAAAGATCTTTTGCCCTATGCTTTCAATCGTAGAGAAGAAATTTATCAGGAAACATGGATTTTTGCCAGGTTTGTAAAAAACCTCACAATTTAGCCAAATGACACATCTTTTAAGAAGTTTGAAATGCATATTTAATTGGAAAGCAGAATTTCACAGCTCCATTCCCTAAGCACTCCACCTCAGCTGAGCATGTTCTGGCCAGGTCTCAGCAGATATTAATGCATCATGGGATCCCTGTGTCTCAGAATTATAGGCAAGAGCAAAAAGTTTGTTCCTCTTAGACAACCGGTCGACAAGTCTGTATTTGTGCCCAGGCTGCAAGAGAAATTGGAGAGAGGAGATGAGAGTGCAAACTATCCTATTCGAATTCAATCATGGTAAAAGACATCTTTACAGCTAGATGACTGGACAGAGATTAGAAGGGGAATAGGAGGTTCAGTTTCAAGGAAAACACATAACATGGTGTAAATTGAGACTTATTAAAAAAACCCCAGGATTCTGGTATCTAATTTCAGGAGACCTGTTCAGGAATCAGTGATTAGAAGTGAAAGGACATTAGAGATGTGTGAAAAGGCCAGGCAAATATACATGGATATAATCTAGTAAGAAATGGTAGCACTGTCACAGAACTGAGGTGGTCTCTGCAAAATAAAAGGATTAATATGTTGTAGAAGAAGAAGAAAGATTAGATGTAGAGCCCAGAAATTAAGCTTCTATTAGAAAGCATTTGAGCACTAATGGAAAGACACAAGTGAAGGTCAGAAGGCAACAAGCAAGGCAGTCTGAATGAAGAACTGTGAGGAGAGGAAGTGGAATTTAATGGGCAAGCTGTTATCAGGACAGCCTTCAGCAGCATGCAGAGGTTTTATCCAGAAGGGAAAGAGATTAATAATGTGAGGAAGTATTTATTATATTTAATAGCATTTGTTGATTGGAACCTTATGTAAATTCCAGCACAAGCATAGCAACAATAAATACAATTACTATTTAAAAAACATTCAGCACTGGGACAAAACAACACATAATAGCTGGCAATCATAGCACAAAGATATTTACATGACTGACCGTAGAAAATATAATCATAGCTATCTTATAAAATAAGTAATTAAATTATGTCAATAGTATTGTATAAATTCTAAAAATCCAACATCATGTTATCATCAAAATATCAGCAGAATAGTGTTATGGACATGACATGAACCCTCAGTGCCAAATCCCTGAGTTCTCCCTATAAACTTAAGTTAACAAGTCTCCTATCTTGGACTTTACAGTTCACATCCATGATCCAGGTGAACCAGCAGCACCTGCTGAAGTGTGAAGGTGACTTGGACAATGTCCTCCACAGCAGTTGACTGTCAGCCACTGACACCTGCAGTGCTGATCCTCTTGACATCAAAAATTTCAGATCAGTCTTTTAAGCTACCTTTTATCCCATCAAAAGTTTGGTCCCGTTCTTTATTTCTCCATTTTTGTAGTCTGATTTTTTACTTTGCTGAGTTTGCTTCTCTGTCTGGAAATAACTGATTACTGTGTCCTTGGTCATCATGTCTTATTCCTGAGAATGATCCTCTGGGGAGTCAGGTCCTCCAAACTAATCAGAAATTAACATTTCAATTAGTCCATATCTGTGAAATACCAAGTATATTTGTATTAGCAAATGCCATGCCAAGGCTTATCTTGACTTCAGTCATCATTTTTCCCCTGCTATGGTGGCCACATGCTATGGTGCGTCAAATCAGCATTTTCCTGAGCATTCAGATCAGCAGTCCCCTTCTTCTGCACCAGCAGTACATTCAGACCTATTGTTCTATCCAGGATCAGCAATTCCCCTCCCTTGCATAGGTTTAAAGTCCTTTTGACATTCTTAAATTTCTTCTTGTACATGCAGTAAGGAACTGGGAACAGTAGGAACAAGGGGAAATATTAACGTGTTGTTCAAAATATAGAAGCATATACTGACTAGTTTAGGAGAATCACAAAATGAGTGAGGTTGGAAGGGACTACTGGAGGTCTTATAGTCCAACCTCCCTGATCAAACAAGGTCCCCTAGAGCATGATCTTTGATGAGAAAATCTCCTAGCCATCTTCACAATTCATGATCACTGTGTGAAACTAGTCTTGTGGCAACAACTGAATTACACTTTACAAAAAAGGATGAAAACTTCCTGCAACTGTAAAAAAATCCTGTTGCTCATATGACACAAGTCTGTAAGCTAACAATATTTAGGATTGATAACAAGTTCTTAACAAGGTTACTAAAACTGTATTTTGAACGCTCTGCAAATATTACTTAGAAATACATTTTGTTAAACTCATGAATTTTGGCTAGCTTTTTTCAGAGACAGCTGGTGTCTCTTTAAAAATAAAACTGAAAAAATTTCATGAGTTGTTAGACCAAGCCACGTTCTTTGTTAGCTTTTTAGGTTTTCAGCATCTCATTTTACATTGTGCTTTCTTGTTTGTTTGCATTTTCTCAATGTCGTGGTTTAAGTCCAGCTGGAAATTGGACACAAAGTCATAATACTTTTCATTCTCCATTACTTTAAAGTTTACTTTAAGTGGTAACTCACACATTTATGATTTATCATACTGTATTTACGTGCTCTCTTTTTCTCATGTACCTGTTTATCATGATATGTCCTGTTTTATACTGAGTCCAGAATTTCTAATGCTCATCAGAAATCATAATTTTTACTCCTTCTGATTAGAATTCATACTGGCTCTGAGCGAACTGCAAACAGCTGTAAAGCAATTAATAATGTCCCCCATATTGGGGTAATGAGTGTAGAACAAAACACATTTGGGGGTTCAATGAACAATATTATCTGATTCAAGGAGAACTTAAATTTTCTGCCTCAGGGAAAAAAAAAACCCCTCAACATATGTGAAAACTGAATTCCAAATTCAAATGGGATGAAGAGTAGTTTATACCCTAGGGTCTAGAATATCCCACCAAGGAAAACCAGACCATAATGATTGGAACACTTAGAAACATGTTTACAAGAAATGACTGCATGCATCAAGAATATTCTGGTCTTTGATTTTTAGAGTCCAGTGGTGGAACTAAATCAAAATGCTTGTACCATGTCCCTACTGAAAATGAACAGATGTCCTTGATCTCTTGTGCCATAAATATTTTTTTTCACATACACTTCAACAGCAAAATTTGTTCCCCTGAAAAAAAGACTGGAGGTGGGGATAGGGGGATGAGGTCAAGGGATGGGAGAAAAAGAAAAGACTATGAAATGTGAGTGGCAGTGAAAGTCTATGAAATCTTTAGGAGTCTGCTTCTTAGCTGATGGATTGTTTGGTGATAAATCATCAAAGTTTATTATAAGATCAGTTTACTAACCATAGATCACATTTATTGTAAATAATTACTGGAAAATAAACACACAGTTGAAATAATATCCTATTCTCAGGCACACAGAATACCACTGTATTGTTGCACATCATTGCAAAATACAACTAAACTATAACATGACAAAGCTGTGCAATAAATGTTGCAGTCTATAGCAGTACCAAAGTCAGGCATCATTTCTCCCTATGTTTATGCTTTCTACCTCATCTTTTTTTTACATTTCTTTCCTCTCTTTTCAAGTCTTTCATCTTTTTTTGATCATATACAGGGAACTCAATTTTCTCCAGCTTTTCTCACTACTTTTCCCATTCTTCTTCTGCTACTTCACCTTTCTCTCACTGTTGCTAAGACATTTGTAATAAGGCTTTTTGATTTTCTGCAAGACTTTTCATAGCTATTTTATTTGTCTTACCAAAAAGATAACTTGGTGATATTCCTCAGAAATTTTTGCTCACTTTTGCAAATCTAGTGAGAACTAGAGTTTTAAGTATATTGAAAAATCTGTGATGAAGTTACTGTTTCCTCCATCCCCACAAGAGCCATCCCATCAGAGTAGAAAGGTCTGGGAAGGTATGGACCAAGGAATCTTACACCAAATTTGCATCCCAAACATAGAAGTTATAGTATCACCCTTCCTGCTCCGCATGAAGAACTTCTGGGTGAATGACTACAGATATTGATTAGACCGAAGAAATCTCTTCAGATAATATTTTAAAAGAAAAGTCTGACCTGGAAGTGTCTTGAGGAGAAGAAAAGTCCATGAACAATGAGATTTTCCTTATATTTTTCTCCAAACAAATTATACTTGTTCAGTTAACGCAGCTGATGTGTAATTAAGGAGATGTTTTCAGTAATAGTAGACTAGACTGTGAGTAACCTTCTATCCTTTTAGAATTTTGTTAGCCTTATACTGACAACTTAATCTTCATGTATTCTGTGGGTTTGCCTGGTATATTACAAGCATATTATTAATTTGCAATTTCATAGACATTTATGCCAAAAAAGGACACTGGATCATCTAATGTGATCCACTGTGCACTCCAGGCCCAATTATGTGCATTTAACTAGGGCATATTTTTCTCAAAGACATTCAAACTGCACTCCAGCATTTCAAGAGATGAGGATTTTGTTGGTTTTTTTTGTTTTGTTTTGTTTTTTAATTTCAAAGGAAAAACACATTCTTAATTAACATATACAAATTCTTTATAACTGGAATATTATTTTTTAACTTCAACACAAAATGTGTTGTATATTATAGCCATGCCTCACACCCCTTCCAAAATAAAAATAAACTCAAATGAGCAATTTAGTATACTTACTTAACAGGGATGGCTACTCTAGCAGATAATGAGTAATTCAGTTTGTGTATTCCTCAAAAGAGCATATGAGCAGACAGAAAACCAGTAACTTATGCATGTCATCTCTGTTATAAATTGTTTTCCATTGTTCTTCTATATTCTCCATTTTCAGATATCTGAGTTTCCAGTATCAGTCCAGAATTAATATCCACGAAAAACCCTCCATTCTTTTCATTCATTTATAGAAATGAAACAGTGTACATTTAAATTACTCAATCAGCCCTAAATGTATCTGAAGCTGTAAGAACCTTTCCAGACCATAAGCCAATAGTGAACTCTGTCATGATTTGCTGGTCCATCTTAGTGGACATACTGTAAAAGATCAAAAGACAGGATAAGAAGCAGTTGTACTAACTGCATTGCTTCCATTTTGTGTCTCTTCCTTCTGAGACATTACAGTAACAATGCCTCGTATCTCACAGATTGAATGGATGGGTCAGCTTGTCAAACAAAACTAAAAATTAAACAGTTGTTCTGGTCAGGTGGAGAAAACAAATTGCCCGTATTTATCACACCCACCTCGGGGGAAAGCTCTGAAAAGAAGTAAAAAAATTCGAAGTCCAAGCTATTATTCATACCTTCCTAAAATGTTCAAAGACCTAAGCTGGAAAAAAGGCGATCTTTTATTACTCTACTAGTTTTCTACTCTCTTAATATGCTTTTCTGTGTCCCAATTTCCACAGTGCCTAATCACTGCATTCTGATAAAGACAATCTAGAAACAATAATCTGTCATTAGCTGCACATAGTTGCTTCTTTTCTACATTTAATTTCAGCAACAGTATGGTAAAAAGACACACAAATATTGCAGCACTTGCAGAAGGAAGAAATTACTCCCTTTCAGCTTTCAGTTGTTTTCTGTTTGCTTAAAGTCTCACTTTACCCAAACCTGAAATGTCAAACTAATGGAATCATAATGAGAAAATGCAAACAGGTACTTCAGACAATTTTGTGTCTCAAACTGCTGGGCATTGCTGGCACATGGAGAAAAGTACTTAGGCACTGACTGTTGCATTGCCTGCTCAGTAATGCTCTTATTCATCTTACCTAACTCTGGAACAGACATCTATATGACCTGAACAGTGTCCTTTATGGGGACTGGAGTAAAACAAGCATTTACAGGATGCAATTTGTCTCATCTTAATGAATGATAAAAATGGAAGAGAAAAATTTTGCTAGAGAAGTGTCAACCCATTTATAGGAATGTGGTGGTTTAAAATCAGCTGGGAATTAAACTACAAAAAAACTGTTCCATGTCCACCCACCCCCTTCTCTGAGAGAGGACAGAGTCCACAGCACTGGCTGCCAGCAACTTCCCTAAAGAAGGAAAAGATCAAAAGGTGGCCACTCCTGGTGTGTGTACACCCTTCTCTTCCCTCTGAAGCCACTCTCCCTGGGGATGATACGTATGGTATAGAATAACAACACAGACAAGCCCACGCGGCTCTAGGCTCCACCCCCTTCACGGCACCTGCGAGCAAAACCAGGACAAGTGACCGACGAGAAAGCTGGAATTGGATCATATTAGATCATATATTGTTGACGTGATGAACATTTGAAAAAACACACCTTAGTAATTATAAATTGGACATGTTTTTCCTTGTAAAATACAGGGACATGTAAAAGAATCATAACAGCATCAACAGACTTTGAACATTTGAACCTTAATAAATTAGCCTTTAGGAGCACTTGCAGTACAGTAGCAATGAAACAGTCTCTTTTCTTGAAGATTAAAAGAGATTGGTGTTTCTTTTTGGGCAATTTCACTTTGCTTATAAATTGTTCTTTAGCATTTTACCTAAATGTATTTTATGCATATTTTTGGCTTTTCTTTCTGAAAAATTGGTGATTTTGGAAAGGTCCACTGGATCTTTCAGTATGGAAGAAATGTTATTACAAGAAATTCTTTGTGTGTTGAGATAAAAATAGATTTATATAAATATAGATGTATTATTTTGTGTAAAATTAGTTTTAACAGTCAATCAGGGAGGGAAACAGGAGACTTTCACAAGCCATTTTAGTCTATTTCTCTACAAAATACAGTAAAAACTATAGAGATGATGTTTCTTTCCAGGTTATGAGTCATATTTGAAGTTTACTATTCCACAAATGTATTTCTATTTCTACCTTATCAGATGTCTGAAAATTATTCATTCTCTTTTCCTTTCTGACTGCAAAAATGCACAGATATTTTTCTAGGATAGTATGAACTTTCAGATAATATAAAGCAAAGATATTGTACCTTTTCATGAAAGTAGCTATCCATCTGTACTGCAATTAATGAACCAGAATTGGCATTTTTCTCAGTTCTACATTTTCTACTAATCAGGAATTTGCTCCTGGGAAATACAAATGCCTGCGCTGAGTTTTACGAGATGTAAAACACTGATACAAAACATTTGATAGAAATCTGCATATAATGAAAATAATTCCTGAAAAAATTGTTAAACCTCACTGGCAAATAACTAGCATTGTGAAACAAAGTATGGAGATGAACTCAATGTCATAAGTTGATTTTACTTTTTCTTCTTTTTAATGTCTTTGGATATAAAACAGTTTTTATTGTTAATTTCTTTTTGAAACCATATGAAATTGAGGTCTGATTCAAGATTCTGTTCTTAGAAAAAGAAACATTATTATGTTCAAAATAATTTCCATATTAAACATACTTTTTAGCAAAAAAAATTGTAGCATCTTTATTTTTATCAATAAAAAAACTAAGGAATAGATATGTCCCAAATGAAACTGAGTTAATGATGGGATCAGGAGTAAAATACATCATCCTGTCCCTGTGGAGATATGTCCTCTATCTAAAAACTATCCTTTTCCCACCTCAGCTGTTCACAGGCAAGAATGACTACTGGCCATGTTGTGTGCTTCATTGCTGATGGTCACAGAAGTGTTAGACATGGAAAGAACCACAGGAAAGCAGCAGATGGTATTGTCGAGGGATAGAGTTGTAATTTATGCTCTTCCATTTACTACCATACATACATTTAAATAATAAGAAATATAATGGAAGAGCAGTAGTTTCAGTGATGGCTTTTGGCATAATTCTAAGTCTGTGTTCAGAGTTTTTGAATTAATTATCCTGTCAATCAGAGGCTAAAAGAAAAATCTAAAGATACAGCTGTAATTTTCAATAGAATACTCTCAGAAAAACTAAATTAAAAAATGTATTATATACTATTATATAATTCATGTTAGAAAATGAGACTTCAGAACTCAGTATTAGATTGCCCACAATTTTTTAGTTATTTATTTACTTTAAAAAGTTTTCTTACCCTAAATTTTTTATGCCTCAGGCATTCATCTGGAGTCCTGATGCTGTGAACCTTCAGGCTTACCAACAGTAACTGTGATGATGTTTTATAAATGTCTGTACAATAGTTTAAGGTTTTCTGCTGACTCATAGTCACAACTGAGAAACGCTAATGTATCCTGTCTCCTCAGCTACTCAGACTCATCTGTCATCTCTGGTCTCTTGGCTTGTCCCATACCTCGAGGTGCCTGTTGCCATTCTGTCTGAAGGACTGACTGCAGCAAAGGAGGACTTCTGTGAACACTTACAATTGTGTTAATTTTCAAACCCAAACAAATCTTTAGGAAGAATTGATGTATTTCCCTTAGCTACGTGTCTAGTAACTTATCAGAACCATCAAGTCCAAAGAATAAAATAGCTGTTTAGAAGGATATCAGACTACTAAAGCTCTTTTTTTTTTTTTTTTTTTTTTTTTTTTTTTTTTTTTTTTTTTTTTTTTTTTTTTTTTTTTTAATACTAAATATTTTTTTTTTTTTTTTTTTTTTTTTTTTTTTTTTTTTTTTTTCCCTTTTTAAAATCCAATGTTAAATCTCATGTTATGGACAGAAAACTGTAGATACACATGCTAAAAAAGAACAGTTTCTACCACATCTTCAAACCACAGCACTGTATTTAGCACTTTGACCCAAAATGGTCTGGTATATCAGAAGAATAAATCCACAGCAGAAGAGTTACATTCAAACACTGATGAACTTGAGGTCAACAGAAAATTAATGGACTAACATCAGAGTAACAATTTTTCCACCCTGAAGAACTTTAAGTGCACTTACCAGAAGTAATGATGAGTATTTACATATCAGGTACCATAATAATAATCAGATTTGATTTCTGTCTGTTTTCATCTCTCTAGTTTTTCTTGACTCCTGAACATTTTCTTATCTTCATATTTTAATTCCATTGTACTTAAATTTTATTGGATTTTTCATCTCCTTTGATCCTTACAGTTATACCTCAGCTTCTTGTCACTCATAAGAAGTAAGCAATTATGTGCCTAATTCCATTTCAAATATTATACCTTTTTGCCTAGGACAAAATTGATGAGTTCAATTTGTATAATGTAAAGTAAAATATGTTCAAAATATTCCCAAATTTAGGGCTTCAGAAAATTCTTCTCTTTCCCTCATTTTTTTCCAGCAAACTGCTTGTCATGATTTACACTTATGAGTAGAAAGAAAGGATTTTATGCTTTTCACTCATCCATAAATGTTGAAATTAGCAAGATACGAATGATTTCTCACAGGAAAGCCAATTGCTTTTCTTAGTTGCTCTAAGTTAATTTTATGGCTTTAGTTTCAATTCTCCTCCCAAATTCCTACAGAGTAATTTCTTAGAAATTGGCTAAGCCTGTAAGGTTTAAGCTATAGGACTCAATTCTTTGCCTTGCAGACTTCCATCCATTTTTGATATATCTAACTCACTCCCTGGTATTGTCTGTTTAGAATTGATTGTTTAAAACATTTGGTAAAAGGTAATGTTTTCCCATTAAAAGTTATAATACTTTGTGAATTCAGATTTTGGTTCCTTTTTCTTTTTTCCTTTCTTTACAAAAGTTCTCATTTTCTCTTTTAGAACTTCTTGACATTAAAATAAAGCCTTAAACACTTTCAAACTTCTCCTGGGAAAACATTGGTCTACTTGAGCTTAGCCTTGTTATCTGTCAATCACTCAATCAGCTTTTATTTTATGTATAGTAGCACATCGGAGAATGAATCTCAGAGTGCCTTGCATAATAGCTGCTGGTTAACAAGAAAAAGCTAATCTCCGCTGATGAATTTTCACCTTTGTTTTACATCTACTTAAAGAGTTTCTAATAACCTCAGGGACTAAGTGTTACTGCTTTAGGGTATATGCTTGAAATCTTAGTCTCTGTGGTTTTTGCAGCTGTGTCCATGATCACTCTGGAATAAAATGAACTTGGCTTTAGACTAAAATAGTAACAGCATCAATGGCTGAATATTTATGTTATGTGCCATAACAGAGATTAATTACATTTTTGTGACTTAACGATTTACCATGGCCACTGGCTAAGCAAACTTATATAAACAGATCAAAGCTGTGCTACTGAATCAGTATCCATACAGAAAAATTATTCATAGCTATGGTCTGTGCAACTTGCACACAGATGAGGAATACACCTGAGGGAGGTCACAAAGTTCTTATGGAAAACTGAAATTGTCCTGATACCAAGATAATTGTTACATGGCAAAACCTGCCCCCGACTCCATAAAATGTCAAGAGACACCTGAGGGAGCCCCTCATGAACTTTTCATCTGCTCTTTTGCATTAAAAGAGACATTTTGTGTCAAAGTGAATGGTGGTACTATGTCCTATACTTACAACACTGTTAGTAAAACCAATAATTTTTGAAGTCCCATACCTATTTTTTTCTCTTTTTGGTGCTTAAAACAGAATTTTGAGCTCCCTATGTAAAGGATTTGACATTTTTTCTCAGTAATGTGTAGACAGAAGAACAGAAGACAGTGTATACAAAATAATAAATGCACCTGGAAAGCTTGAGTATGTGAGTTTCAAAAAAAGTGTATGTATGCTACCCTTTATTATAATAAAAGAAACAGCAGTAAATTAAAAAAAAAACAACATTATAATGTAAGCAGACTCTCTTGATTCTGCTACTAATTGAGATTCTTTTTCAGTATAAACAAGCATGTAATGTCTATTGTTAATTAGATACAATTGAGTAAATTCTGGTATAGGCTCATTTTCCAAACTACATGTGTTGACATCTCTATTAATAACATCATTATTAACAATTAGGATGAACAGCAGTTGTTTTCACAATTCAGATTAAAATGTCACAGAAATTTTCTGAAAAATTCATTTCTATTTAATCTAATAGATTTTTGTAGAAATATCCAGATTTTAAGGTTTTGTATGTAAGCAGGCCAGATTTATCTCTGGTACATTCTCTCCAGGGAATGAATCACAGGATCACACAATGGTTGGGGTTAAAAGGGACCTCTGGACATCATTTAGTCATATTCCCCCTGCTAAAGAAGGTTCACCTATAGCAGATTGCACAGGATCTGTTTCCAAGCAAGTTTTGAATATCTCCAGAGAAGGAGACTCCACAACATCTCTGGGCAGGCTATTCCAGTACTTTGTCACCCTCAAAGGAAAAACATTTTTCCTTATAGTCAGATGGAAATTGCTGTTTTTAAATTTGTGCCTGTTGCCTCTTGTCCTGTCATTGGGCACCACTAGAAGAGTGTGGTTCCATCCTCCTGATGGCCACCCCAAAGATATTGGCGTGCATTTATAAGTTGCCCTCTCAGTTATCTCTTCTCCAGGCAAAATGGTTTTAGCTCCCTCAGCCTTTCCTCATAACAGAGATGATACAGTTCCCTAATTGTCTTGATAGCCCTTCATTGGACCTTCTCCAGTAGCTTCTTGTCTTTCTTGCATAGGGAAGCCCAGAGTTTGGACACAGCACTCCCGATATGGCCTCCCCAGGGCAGAATACAGGGGCAGGATCACCTCCCTTGATCTGATGGCCACACTCTTATGCAGCCCAGGATGCCATTGGGCCTTCTGGCCACAAGGACATGCTTATTGTCCATAGGGCTGCTTTTCAGCAGGTCAGGCCCTTGTCTGTACTTGTGCATGGGGTTTTTCCTCCATGGGTGCAGGACCCACCACTTGCTCTAATTGAACTTCCTTAAGTCCTTCTCCACCCAACTCTCCAGCCTGTCCAGGTCTGGCTGAATGGCAGGACAGCCTTCAGGTGTATCAGCCACTCGTCCAAGTTTTCTACCTTCAGCAAACTTGCCAAGCATGCGCTCTTGTACTGACCCTGTGGAACACCACTGGCCACAGACCTCTAATTAGACTGCACTGCTGACCGCAACCCTCTGAGATCTGCCATTTGGCCAGTTCTTATTCCACCTCACTGCCCACTCATCTAACCCACACCTGATCTTGTGTGTGAGGATCTTATTAGAGAAAGCATCAAAAGCCTTGCTGAAGACAGCATCCAGTGCTCTCCCCTCATCTACCCAGCCAGTCATGTCAGCACAGAAGGGTCCCAGGTTGGTGTAGCACGATTTCTATCTTAGCGAGTCCATGCTGACTACCCTGAGAACATTCTTTTTTGTCCATGTGCATAAAGTGAACATCCATAATGAGCTGTTCCATTGCCTTTCCAGGGATTAGGTGAGGCGGGCTAAGATGTAGTTCCCTGGGTCACTCTGTTCACCCTCTTTGAAGACTGGAGTGACATTGTCTTTCCTCCGATCCTCAGCCATTTCTCCTGTTCTCCATGACTTCTTAAAGATGGTGGAGAGCGGCTTAACAATAACATCGGTCAACTCCTTCAGCTGGTATTTCCTCTGTAGACTTAGTGTAAAATTAGAGGGAGCAAGGTAACAGGGTATTACCTTTATATTTTACATTTTCTTTTTGGTTTTTTTTGATTGGTTGGTTATTTTATGGAAAACCTCTAATTTAACAGTATACTTCAGGAAGAGAAAACCTTGAAAATGTTTCCTCAAATATTTCAAGTAAAAGATTAAAGCTTAAAAAAAATTTTGGGGTGTTTGGAGGAAAACGGAATGGAACAGCACAAAGAAGGTTCCTATCTCAAAAGAGAACTGCAGTATATAGATAAAGCTGTAGGGGTAATTTGACTTTCAAACCCTGAATGTGAAGGTTTTTGAGATAGTAGCTACATCACTGAAGTAGTGGAACCTGAGCTCATGACTGAAAGATAAGAAAAAGCTAGTAATTCTACTCAGGGCAGCAATATGGAGTAAGAGACCTATCTAGAAGAAAGCTCTCTTTGGAAGATATTTTTATCTCCATATTTGCACATTTTTGCCTCTATGTCAAAATGTTAGTATATATTTACTACAGCAATTTGCTGTGAGATTTAATAAACTTCAACTGAATTTGTTCAAAAGTAGTAGGTTTTCATTACATATATTCAGCCCTCAGAAAGAATCAGTATGTCAGTCTAAATTAATCTCAATCTTTTTTTAAAAGCTTGCTAACACATGTCAATTAATAACCAGAGAGCTTATGATAATTGGCACTTAACACTCTATTATGAATAAGGTTGTTTGCTGTTAATGGAACGTAATGGATTGTAATTCTGTACTTTAATATTACATGCCAAAGCATGCCTCTCTAACCTCCCTTTCTGTCTTCACAACAAATTACATAATATTTGACAATGGTAAGTAGACAAATGATTATACTTAACACTTAACACATTTGATATGGAGTATTAAATACACTGAAAGTAGCCACTAGATAAATGAGATTAATACAGGCATTCTTGTCACTCCTAATATGAAAGTGCCAAAAATTTTTTGTTTTGTTTTACACCTGCCATTTTTAAAACTCACAAAATACAGTGGGTGGTCAGTCACAATGGTGTTCCCCAGGGCTCAGTTTTACGGCCAGTTCTGTTTGATATCACTGTCAATCATCTGGATGAGGGGATCGAGTACATACTCAGTTTGCAGAGGACACCAAGTTGGATGGGAGTATTGATCTGCTGGAGGGTAGAAAGGCTCTGCAGAGGGATCTGGGATCAATGGCCTGAGGATAGCTGTGTGAGGTTCAACAAGGCCAAGTGCTGCACTTCTGTCACAACAAGCCCCTGGAGCACTTCAGGCTGGGTGAAAGTGGCTGGAAGGCTGCCTGGTGGAAAAGAACCTAGGGGTGCTGCTCAACAGCTGTAAGAACATGATTGAGCAGTGTGCCCAGCTGGCCAAGAAGGCCAGTGGCATCCTGGCTTTTTTCAACAATACTGTGACAGCAGGACCAGGGCAGTTACTGTCTTCCTCTGCTCAACACTGGTGAGGTCACACCTCAAAGTCTTTGTCCAGTTCTGGGCCCCTCACTTTGGAGAAAGACATGGAGGTGCTGGAGCTTGTCCAGAGAAGGGCAACAGAGCTGGGAAGTTTCTAGAGAGTAAGTCACATGAGAAGTGTCAGAGGGAGCTGGTTGTTTAGTTTGGAGAAGAATAGGCTCAGGGGACACTCTCCAGAACTACCTGAAAAGTCAGGCCCTTCTCCCAAATAATAAGAAACAGGACAAGAGGAAGTGGCCACAGGTTGCATCAGGGGAGGTTTAGATTGGATATTAAGAAAAAAAAATGGGGGGAAAGGGTTGTCAAGCATTGGAAGAGGTTGTCCAGGGAACTGGTGGAATCATCATCCCTGGAGACGTGTAGATGTGGACCTAGGGACAAGTGGTGGACTTGACAGTGTTAGGTTAATGGTTAGACTTGATGGTCTTAAATGTCTTTTCCAATCAAAACACTTCAATGATGCTATTCAGGTGTAAGTAAACAGTACTCACAAATCTTGAAAGCACTGGGATTGAGATTAAGTGATCTCTGCTAATAATTGCTATTTCTTGTGTGACAGTTCAGGAGAAACAAACTTGCTCCTAGGAATCTGTACGTGATCCTTAAGTGAGGATACATAATAAGGTAAGTGATTAGTAAATAAACACAGGAGCCCACTGAGGCATTGTTTCTGTCATTTTCTACTGGGAATCAACTTAGGTCAGTTCTCTATCAGGGGATGAAAATATAGAAAGACAAAGAAAGAATGTTTACACTCTTTGTAGCATAGACATGCAGCATATTTGTTTAACTGCACAGAGCAATAGCAGTGTTTCTTTTCAAGCCAGTGCTAATTACAATTTGAATCAATGTCTTTGCCGTTACTAGCAGTAAACTTTAAAATATGTTTGTTTGTTTGACTTGACATCAGTGAATGAATTGGCTTCTTAGGGTTTTTTTTTTTTTTTTTTTTTTTCTTTATTTATTGTAGTTTTTATTTTTTTTTT
>VZTI01002660.1:2016667-2036554 GCA_013397865.1 Struthidea cinerea
TGGTTGCAACCTGACTTCTATCAGAGGATATTCTCCTCTAAATTTGTCCAAACTAGGACAGAATCCCATTTTAAAATACCTAGGGTTAAAATTAATTTTTTTTACTCCATGCATGTTATTATACATTTCCACCCATGTTTCATCTTTTGTTTATCCTTTGCTTGATATAAGAATATGAAGGTCTGTTATGAAAAATACACAAACCTGTAAATGAACTTGAATCACTCAATTTCCTTATCATCAACCTTTCCATTGTAGTTAAAATACTGTCAAATAATGAACAAATCTCCTCTTCCCAAAATTATTTTGAAAAGAAACAAATTTTAGGCCTCTTTTTAGTGACTGAAAATGGAATTATAGATCTCTAGGTAATGGTGATGCATTTGAAAATAGTAATTAGGATCTGTCCCCTTCTAGATCTACTGTGAAGGTGAGAACAGCAATAGGAGAGAGGCCTAGGGAGCATTAAAATTATTAAATCATCTTAGTGTAATAGCATGATAGATTGAAAAGTATCAGACACAGAAAAAATGCCTTCCCTAGACACTTTAAAAAAATTGATACAAAGCTTGAGGGAACAGAATGGAAACACCATCTTGTCCAACCATGGAGCATTTTGAGAAAGGTTAGGAAATTAACCCTTTTATCCTAAAATCTAATTGGAATCTAAAAGAACTATCTCATTGAAGTCCATCATAGAAATCTACTACACTGACAAGTATTCAACTGAAAACTGAAAAAAAATTTACTTCTCTTGGATTAGAAAAAATAAAGCAAAAAGAAGTTTTCTCAGACCAAATTTTGTACATGGAAACACAGATGGAAGTGTTTCAGAATCTGGAGAATAGAAAATAACCAAGAAACAAAGTCCAATGTTTCTTTGCCATGTGTATTCATAAAAGTCTACAGTTCTAGGAGAACTGGGCAAACCCAGCAACAATTTTAAAGGAATGTGGGCAGCACAGAAATGGATATCCTACTTAGTGCTGTTTTGCTAAGAACTGAATCTCTTACAAGCTCATACATTCAGGATGACATTTCTCCAGAAGTCCCAAATAGACAGATCAAAATAGCAGCTTCATTTTTAGAGGAAAAAAAACCACCAATGCTGTGTGGTTTTTTGTTTTGTTGTTTTTGGTTTTTTTTTAAGGAATGAAGTGTTTCTTCAGAGCACTGTAGGAATAAAGGAATTTTCTGGCATTTGTCAGATGAGCTTGGATGATAAACCTAACTGTGAGATGAAATACTCTTCTTCCTAATGTGTCAAAATTAATGAAAAGCTCAGACGGTTGAATCTAGGAGGCAGTAACTGGTGCATGAGGTAAGATACTACATTCTAGCTGCAGCTCCTGGGTCAGTGCAAGTTAGTACTTTAACACAACCTGTTCACCTGTATCCTGTAAAGGAGAGAAAGCCACAAAGGTTTCAGGCATGAGACTTGCTCGGGGATTAGTGCCAGAAAGCCTACCCTTCCTAGCTGATAAAACGCTTTGGTGGTTGGGATTCTCCTCTTGATGCATTGAAATTTCGCCACAGATGTCTAAGTAATGGATTAACTGCATTGGAATGAAGAAAACACAATGATTTCATGGTCAAGCACTGTTTAAAGATGTTATAATGTCTCTCTCTTAATTTTTCTCTTCCATTCATTTCCTTCTGTTGCAGTCCGTTTCCAACAGTCTTGCCATTAATTATATCATAAACAATGGGTACTCAGCAGAGATTAAGCTTGCCTGAGATGGATGATTCTTCTACTTTAGGCTCACTCAAGACCTAAATCTTTTAGCAATTGCCTGTTTGGCATCTCTGCATGTGCATAGCAGCCAGGTTGATGGTATTTGTACTAGTGTCCAAAAGATTTCCAAAATCTGGAAGAAAAAAACCAGCAAGCAATAAACCCAACAAAACAATAAACCAAAACCCCCAAACCTAACCTTCTGAGAAATTTTGTCACAAATATAATACTAAATTTAAGGAATTTTTTTTCTTGTAAGAATTGCTTATCTCTCTTTACTTTTTCCCATAAATGAAATGAAAATTGAATATTTATGAGTTGTCTGCTATCCAGTGCTTCTTGTACTAGTTTTAAAATGCATAGGAGCATTTAAGTACAGAAATCTGACTATTACACCTGTGAGAAGGGGAGAATTTTGGAAGATATTTCAGAACTTGCCAAAATTGAAATATATTTAGAAATAAAATTACCAGAATTACTGAAATGTAAACTAGTTTATTCTGTCTGAAAACAATTAAAGACTTTGACAGCCATTTTTAATGTGTGGCTTTATTAATATTTTTCAGTGTAAGCAAATTTAAGGAAAAAAGGTGTCTGTTTCTACTGAATTTTATGCAATTCCTTCTATTTCAGTTTTTCTTGATTCTATTACACCGCTATGAAGCAGTCTTTAATAAAATCTATGTTTTGTACACTGTATCAAAATTTCATAATTAGATTTTTTTGCATAACATAATTAAGTTCCTTTCACGAGTAGTGATTCATCTCAGATTTCAAAACCTAAAAACCTGAAACTGCACAAAGATATTTTGTATGATCTGACCATGGATCTAAACAGCACAGGTGGCAGCAATCTGGTGTAGAATACAGCATGTTTGAATAATTAATCAAGTACAGTAAAGAATCAAAATCAAAACTCAATTAAAAAAACTAATTGACAAAATTTAAACTGAAAAAAATGAATGAACTAGTAAAAAGCTTAGTTAATTCCAGAATGACTAATGATACACCCTCAGATCACTCAATAAAGAAAGCCAAATTATCCTACAAAAAGAAAAACATTTCATTTTTCTTTGAAAACATACATAATAAAATACATGATGCCACCAGTTATTGGGTAATGTGTTCTTCCATTAATTTAATTTAATGTACTTTTTCATTATTTTCTAGTTACATATATTACCAATCCTCCATTGCCATTGTTCAGGTAAGCCATTTATGAGCTTGTTTGTAGAACTTGTAATGATAACAGCTTTCCAAATTATTATGGTTTTAATACTTTTTCAGACCAGTGAAATATAAAAAGTTGATAAGTTTTTGGGATGAGCCATGTTTATGCTAAGAATCCTCCCTGAAGCCTCACTCAATTTGCAGGTTACATAATTACGTGTATTACAATAGGACATAGTTCCTTTCATTTCAAGGGAATGTGAACACTGCCTTGTTCCGTGTCCATCAATATCTGTCTTCCGCTCTCCAAAGTCTGACTGCCACCACCCCTTATCGGACATCTTGACAGTATAATTGGAAACTGGTAACAGTGAGGAGGTTAATGTGTCAGGGAAAGCAGCATTTCACCTGAGCCTTTCTTCACACCCTTTCTGTTAAAAGGTCGTAGTTGTACAATCAGAGCGAACAAGCATGTTCATCTGTTTCAACAACGCAGACAGTTGTTTCTAAGCTTCTTTTTTTTTTGAAAACTGAAATTATTCCATAGGCTAATACAACCTTCAGTGATTTGTTTCCTTTTTAGATCAGTAGTAACATCATCTTGTTAATTTAAAACTTGTCCTATGACCAAATGGGATGCAAAGATTATTTAAGAATTAGTGTGATGTCGCAGGGGGTCCGATGCTGGTCAGCACCAGTATGCCGTGACCTTCCTAGAGAGAGCATCCTGCAAAGAACAGCTATTCCAGGGCCGATGGCAGGCCTCCCTGGGCAGCGGGTGATTTCAGCACGTGTAGCGACTTCTCAGCTACAACTGATTCCAGCTCTTGTGATTCAGCTCTTTGTGAAATCACCCAAGGCAAACTCAGGGACAGAGAGACAGGAGCCTTGTTTGGCAGTTCCACAGAGGTAGCCCTTATTGTTCACCAGCCACTATGAAGGCCAGGGACAGAAACAGCTCAGGGGAAGAAACAGGGACCTTTTATGGGAAAGGCAGGGGGTGGGGTAGAAACCAGTTAGCCAACTGGGTACAAGGTATTACCATATAGAAATAAGGCATGCTAGGGTTGGTTCACTTGGTCACCATAGCCTGAGGAAGGTTGCTTATCTGTGGGTGGAGTCTTTTTGGCCTCAGCTCTTTCTCCTCCAAGGGAGTGCAGAGGGCTCTTGTGCCAAGGGCTCACAGGCCTCCACAGTGTGAAACCTGAGTAATCATTTACGTGTCGTTTTCTCCAGTGTTTTATTTCTCAAGATGTGCTATTTTTTTCAGCGTCTTACTGTATAAATTTTCATTTTTGTAGGAATTTTATTAGTCTTTGCTGCACCTCTCTTCTGCTTAAATTTATTTTCTGATGTTAGATGTTCATATATATTGACATTCACAATAACATCTTTGTTTTCGTTTGCCATGTCAAGATATGGTCACCTAACACTATTTGGATTTAATTTAGCTGGCATAATATACATCTGTTTTCAGTGTCATTACTACAGAAACATTACTAAAAGAAACTGAAATATTATCAGCAAGTCAGGAACAAACCAGTTTTCTCCAGATCAGTTAAAGATGTTTAAATAATTATTTACTCCATGTAGCAAAAACAAAAAAAAGGAAATATTTACTCTGGACCTTCAATTTATGTCTTCATTTCCCTTTGATATTGAAAATCTCTTCAGACTTTTTTTGGGTGGGTGATATCTGTGACACAAACTTCTGTAAAAACTCCATGTTGCACACTTGCCTTTCGCAGTTCATTTATAATTATTACAATGTTCTTGAAGAAAATCAACAGAAAGTTATTTCTTGTGTTTCATAATATTTTTTCATATTCCACTTTGTAAATGTCAAAAATTTACTACTCTACAGGAATGCTTGAGACAGAAAGTGAAAACTGATAAGGCATTCAAATTAGTATTAAAATTTGGGTGAAGGAAATCTAAGCACAGATTGGCATTTCTTTAGGCAGCTTCCTGTTGAGAGGAGGCCAAAACATTAGCCTATCAGCCCTGTCTTTCCCTAATTTCAATTTTCTTTCTTTCCCTTTCCCTTTCTCCTTCTTTTTCTCTTTTTTTCCGTCTCTTTTAATTATACAGATTCTCAGTGAAACAAAACTTTGATTGACTACTAGAGAAAATCCTATCTGGATTTCCGTGGATTCTTTTTTAGCTAGCTAACCAGGTATTATTAATATAAGCACTTTGCCATCCTTTTCTCTCCTACTCTTTTATATATTTTATGCTATTGTTGTAGTTTAACTCCAGCAACCGAGCCCCACGCAGCCACTCGCTCACTCCCCCACCAGGAGGATCATGGAGTGAATCAGAAGTGTAAGAGCTAGAAAACTCATGAGTGGGGATAAAGACAGTTTGAAAAAAAGCTGTGAACACAAGCAAAGCAAAATAAGGAATTAATTCCCTGCTTCCCCTGGGCAGGCAGGGGTTCAGCCATCTCCAGGAGAGCAGGACCCCCTCACACATAATGGTGACTTGGGAAGACAAACACCACCACTCGTTAAGTGTCCCCTCCTTCCTTCTCCTTCCCCCAAATCTACATGCTGCACGTGACACTATATGGTCTGGAATATCCCTTTGGTCAGTTGGGGTCATCTGTCCCAGATGTGTCTCCGCCCAAACTCCCATGTATCCCCCCACTCCCTCACTAGTGTGGCCATATGCAAAGCAGAGAAGGCCTTGGCTCTGTGTAAGCCCTGCTCAGCAATAACAAAAACATCTCCATGTTATCAACCCTGTGTTCAGCTCAAATTCAAAACACAGCCCCATATCAGCCACTGTGAATAAAACTAACTCTACCTGAGTCAAAAACAAGCACAGCTATGTACCAGTTTTCTTCTAGATATTACACTCCCAGGACAAAAAAATCCTAAATTCTGTTGGTGCTTTATTTTTCTCCCAAATTATACAGCAACTTTTTTTGCAGTGCTCCTCATTATGACTCTTCACTACTATAAGAGCAGTATACTTCACCAATACTGCCGGTTTGCAAGGAATGGCACTTTCTCTACTTCACCAAGTCTGTATGTTGCACATTTAATAGTTTTGCCCAACACAGAAGTGAAACATTGTCAGCTGTGGGGAAAAAAATCCATGAAGGCAGCAGCAGCAAGTATGTAAGAGATGGATACATGAGATATATGAGGAAGGTGGATATTATTTTTTTTCAATGCTTCCTACAGCATTTAAAAAATGGAGAATTGCAAGACAGTCATCTATCACATCTCATGAAACAGCTATCAGAGGGTATATGGAGAAAGAAGGATCATGTCGATAATGGGAAAACAGCAGACAACAGTTGAGATTTATAACCATGAACTAGCAATGAGCTGCATAGATGCTGGCTTTTCTGCCTTTCTGACAACTCATATATCTGTAATGTGTTTTCCATCTAATTGTAGGGATTCAGCTGCTCATGGCTTGTTGCAGGATTAACCCTTGTATTTGGAATGGAAAGAGCTTAGCAGTAGAGAAGAGAAAGGAAGGTGAGACAAGGGTCTAATTTGGGACTGCTGGGCAATAGTAACAGCCACTATACGCTTTGTGGGGAATGAGAGTCATTGTCAAACCTCAAGACAGAAAAGATTCAGAAAGGTGAAAAGAAAATGCTTAGGGAATTACTGAATTTCTGTCTAATTACTGAATTAGGAAATAAATCTCCTATAGTACTTCCTATTTTAAGTGATGAAAATGCTTGGTTTTTAATGTAAAAAGATTTAAAACTATTGGTTTGCAAAAAAAAAAAAATAAAAAAAAAAGAAAAGAAAATATAAATGACCTGAATAACCAACATCTTGTAATGCTAAATTATGCCCCTGGTAAATCGCTGAAGAAAATATTGAAAGAAAACAAATATGAGACCATTGACACACTCATAAATTTATTTGGTGACATTGCAGACATTTCAGCATGTGAAGAAAGCAGTCATGCCTTCTCTCTGCAAAGGGAAGATGAGCTAGGGACACTTCTGTCTGCAGTGCCACATGGAGTATTGACATTTCAGGTGATGGCTTGGTGGGGCTACCTGGAAACAGAGGCCAGACAAAATTAAGAGGATAAAAGCTGCTATTTATTGAAGGGCCTTTAGGTACACTTTGGGCAGTCAAAATCCTTCGGAGAAGGCTACACCCAAAATGGACGATGGGTCACGAGTTTTTAATACTTTTATAAGTTTGGTCCATTTGCATATCAGGGTTAATTCTCCAATTACAGTTTCAGGTAATGAAGTCATTACCCCAAGTTTGTTCCTCCCTTTTAGAGGCTTTGTTTACATATTTTGAGGCCTGAGACAGTAAGGTGTCCTTGAAGTCCAGGCCTAGAGAGGATTTGTTTTGTCTGACCAGGATGGGAGAGCAGTAACTAACAGGCTATATGGAGTTTTAGAGTTACACACTAAAGCATTACAGGATCTGAAAAATATAAAAGCCTAAAATCCTATGGCATCACAGGACCAACTTTCCACTGTTCTTGAAATATCAGAGGGTCTGTGAAATATAGTATGCTAAAAGAAATAGGTAAGCATATCTGACTTCATATCATGTTGGACTCCAAATTAATTGAGCCAGACAATATAAACCCATTCTCCAACCAGAACAGCTGTCTTACTCTTATCTCAGGTGTGGCAGGTGAAGAAATAGAAGAGATGAAGCTGTAAATTGAGGAGAAACCAAAGCAACTGTGAACCTTCATTAAATGAGAAATGGCAGGAGACTGTGGATAAAGTGTTGGAGGCCAAAGACAGTAAAGAAATTTTTAATATATATCAGGTTTTGGTTGCCTAGAAGAGGTCTTTTTTTGGTCTTTTTTTTTTTTGCTGTTCCAGGGCTCAGAAGAAATCTGGTGTGCCAGAGGAACCAAAGGATAAACTGTTCCCTATGCTACAGAGGTATCTGCTCCCACACAAGACAAAAAATTCTATCTTTAAAACAGGAAAAACTGGTTGAAAAGGAGAGCTCACAGGTAGACTGGATTTCTAATGGCTTTTTTGATTCTTGAGGAATGCTGGTGTTGGAATGAAAGGAGTCTTAATTGATCAAAACATAAAAAATAATGCTGCAATTTTATTTGAGCTTAGAATAAGCTTGAGCTGATCAGATTATTTTTTCATTCCTAACCACTACAATTTTTATATCTTCATATCAATGGCAACAATTCTGAAGTTGCTCTTGTTTGAAAAAAAATCCCAAATCCTGATTAACAGAAATAAAATTAACACTCAGAAGTGCTTTATAAGCTATTGAGTTGACTTTGGAGGTCCCATTACCAAATAAGAAAGATTTATTGGAATTAAATTATAATGTTAGTCATTCCTTAAAATTTGTTTAGTTCTAATCTAGTAGAATATAGACTGGGCCCCTGGAGAAACAGATCCAGTCATCAGTGTGGTAAGGTTAGAAAACTCTGTTATTTCAGAGTGAGTTTGTCTTGTGAATGTTGTGGTCCTGTGCTGTGTGTCCTATATTACACAGAAATTCAGAATTAATAACCATAAATTGCAATTTTGGTGGTTGAAAAAGCTTATTATTAGGATTCATGTGTAAAACACTTGTCTAATACATCCAATAAGCATCAAAGCACTCAGTGGAAAACTTGCAGCCAGTCTCCTGATGATATCCTGAATTATAACATGTCATGTCATTCTCATAATGGAGCTTTCACTCTTCAAAATAGCTGTGTCATAGCAAAATGAACTATACATTGCTGGTGCAGTCTGGGCTTCTGGGTACTTGGAGCAATAAAGGTCTTTTCCCAACTTTTTTTTCCTGATATTTAAGTCAGAATATTTTTATGATAGTGCTGAAATAACTAGGAATTCTGAGCCAGCAAAGATAGCAAAATACATACATCTGTAAAGGCACAGTTTAATTCTACTGAAGGGCCTATTAGCAGTTCTTGGTGATTCTTTTTCGCCTAAAAGATATTAACATTCTTAATTATTTTGTGCATCTCTGCTGCTTCTATTTCATTCCAGGGGTTACAGGCAAGGAGACAACCTGTACTCAGATTAAGTGTTGTAAATTTGTTCCAGCTTCGTGAAAAACTTTCCTTCTTTTTCCTTTCTCTTTATCAATAATCAGCATCTATCCCCTTGAACTTCCCAACTGCACTGCTGCCTCATCACACTAAACAATATTTTCAGTGTCTCTGAAAATTTGATAGTAGCAGGTTTTTTGGCAAAAATTACAGGGTTATCAAGGTCTGCAGACCTCAAACAAACCTTTCAGTGGTTGTGTTTTATAAAGTTTCTGCCACTTAGATTTTTCTTTTTGATCAGAAAAGCTTCGGATGATAGGAATCAAATAAAATGTTAATGAAACATAACTTAATGACACTTTGTCTGTTGTTAGAATCTCCATATATCAAGAAAACTTAATAAAATCACTGAAATTATGGACTGATTAATTCATATATTGAATAGGTCATTAATTATTATTCAAATGATAATTGTGATTTTATATTTTCTAAAATTATTTTCCATCCCCAAGTGGATTAGATCAATATAGTTCCTTACAATGAAATGCAGTCGGAGTGGTTCATGACAGATTTTGTTGTACATCCTACGTGCTCAGTTCATGTTTTTATCTCTTATATTTGTATGAGTATTATATATAGAAATAAAAATGAATTTATAGATATAATATTATATTTTACATATTGTAACTACACAATATCAGAGCCCTATGATGTATACCTTGACTACTCTTATCAAAGCAGCATGGATTTTCTGCTCAAGTGTTTGTTGTCTAGCTGCCTGTAAATCACAAAGTCCAAATCACTTAAGCTACAGAGCTAAAATAATTGCCTTTCATATTCTTCATACCTATATAACATCCCTTAATTCTGTATACAGTCTAGTAGCAAATAGAAAATCACAGAAGGATCTCCACAGGCCAGTGTGTATTTGGCTTGATTTGTATTTGAAATTTTTATTTCATGTACCAAACTTTGGTTTTGACTTTTATGATACCTTTCATTTGCATAACATCAAATTTCCATCTAGTTTTGAAAGTTGAAAAGAAACTCCCAGTACTGCTTACCAATCAAATAACACATACTCAAACTAATTTCATAACCTTTTGGCTTTGTCTTTAAAATTCACCAACAAGCCTTACTGTTTACTCTAAATTCTGCCAGTTCAAATTGTTATTTCTTTGGAATCCAATTCAAATAACATGCCCTAGAAAGGTCTGGAGTAATTTCCTCCACTGAGACCTCCCTCAGAAATTGTAATTTTAATCATTATCTCCATCCTTGCCGCTGGCTCTTTTTTAATGATTCATTCTTTACAAAGATCAGAGACTTCACACGTCTTTTAAAGTTGACTGGTTTTAACCCAAATTAAAAACTAAGAATTTCATATACACTTTCAAAGTTCCTCCACAGAAGCAAACAGGTTAAACTTATAACTCTACAGTGATGTAAAACCAATGCCATTATACTTTCTCCTCTATTATAAAACCGGTGCAAGAAAATGAAGGGTAAGGAGTTCCTGGAGTGGGTCTGGAGGACGGCAGAAAAGATGATTAAGGCACTGGAGCACCTCACGAGCAAAGGCTGAGGGAGCTGGGCCTGTTCAGGCTCGAGAAGAGACACCTGAGAGTGGACCTCATCAATATCTATAAATATCTGAAGGGAGGGTGTCAATAGGATGGACCAGGCTCTTCTCAGTGGTGCCAAGCGATAGGACTAGAGTCAATGGGCAGAAACTGATGCACAGGAAGTTCCACCTGAAAATGAGGAAGAACTTCTTTCCTGTGCAGTGACCAAGCACTGGAACAGATCCACAACCAGGGAGGTTGAGGAGTCTCCCTCACTGGAGACATTCAAGAACAATCTGGACACAATCCTGTGCCTTGCACTCTGGGGTGACCCTGCTGGAGCAGGAGGGTTGGACCAGATTACTCACAGCGGTCCCTTCCAATTTGACCCATTCAGGGATATGACATGTTCAAAACTCATTTCTCAGGTGATGGGCACTGAATATGGTGGAAAGTTTAGTACCATGGGAAAAGTTTGTCTTGGGGGTTTGCTTGGAAACATTAGGAAAAGCTTTCAGTTAGTACATTGTTGTAATTTTTTTCTCATTGATCTCAGTTATGAGTTGAGAATAGCAAGAAGCTTGAAGTGAATCTGATTTTTCCTCATATGGACCTCATCTATTTTCTGTGGAAACTGTGGATATCAAAAATTATTTAAGAAAAATTATTTCCTGTGTTGCCTCTGTCTTGGTGGGAAGGAAGATAAAAAAAAAAAATTAATTTTTGTTCAAGAAATTAATGAACTTTTTCTGTGATCTCTGGCACCAGAGGTAGTCTCAGCATATCTGATATTTCTAAGACTCACTCCTTCTGCAATACATTACCTCCAACTGAAGCTGTTCTTAAATGAATGACAATTCTAACTTTGGTTAGAACTGTAAAACCATATATTGTTTACAATGGAACACATTACATTTTTCTTTCACAGAAATTTTAGTTGTAATTCTTTCAGCATGCAATTTAAAAATAAATACCTAAGGAAAATTAGGTCTGTATATCAAAGTGTAGACTATGTCAGGTTTTCAGAAAAAAATGCTTTAATACACTTCTACTTTTGTATCTCATAGTACTGAGCTCCAGGATATAAGGTTCTAAACATTCTAGTTATTCTGTTGAAATACTCTGAAAACATTTCAGATCACTGTGCTATGTTGAAAATCCTTTTTTTTTAATACAGCCTTTTTGTCAGCTTCTACATATGCTGCTTATTTCATGTGCCCATGGTGGAGCAGAGCAAGGGCTCCTCTCCCTGAGCAGCAGCAGCAGAAACGACATGTGACCATAAACCTCATTCCCCATCTTCCTGTGCTGCTGTGGGGGAGGAGATGGAGCTGGGAGGGAGGGAGAGGTGGAGGGGAAGATTTTTTAAGGTCTTATTTTACTTCTCATTACCCTGCTCTGATTTTGTTACTTATAAATTCAATTAATATCTCTAGTTTTGGTCTGATTTGCCTGTGATGGTATTTGGTGAGTGATGTCTCTCTGTTCTTATCTCAACCCATGAATTCTTCCTTACATTTTCTTCCCCTTTCCAGCTGCACAGGGGAGTGAGCGAGCAGCTTTGGTGCGTCTTGGCATCCAATACATTGTGCTAAATTAAAGGTAGGCAAATACCTCCTGAAATAAGAAGTGAGGAGAAGAACATTCAAGAACTTGAATATTATGCTTAAAGAGTTATAATGGCTAGGGAATCCAGTGTTTGATACTTAGACTATTAAGAAGCAATACACTGAAGTAAGCAGAACTGTGAATTTTCAGATAGGCATGCAAAATTCTGGTTCTGGCTTTACTGTCCATTGGCTTTAGACATAGCTTCCCTTTTGAGCTAGGGTTTTTACATCAGAACAGTTAAATTAGGAACAGATGAAAAAGGTGCATTTGTTTGTTCAGTGATGTCCTAGGTTACAATGTGAGATGTAACCAAAAGTGTGTATTCCATTATCATCTTCACGAGCTGTTAAAGCAGGTGGGGCAGTGTTCCTTATCTCCTACCATGACTCATGGGGGTCTTATTTCTGTTTAATGGGCAATCAAGGACACACTGCATGACTCACAGAATTACATCATCCCGTTGTGAGATGCTCCGCCCAGGGGGAGGAGTCAAGCATTCCCACCTGGATATAATCTGGGGTTTGGAACAGCACAAGCAACCCTTACCTATGGGACTCCCAGAGGATAAGAGCTACACCACTGGACCTTCATGTGAAGACTAGACTCTTTTTCTACAGGATCACTGCTTCAACAGGGCCCCTTCATCTGGACTGCTACCACCACACTGACTGCCAGGGTGTCAGGTTGTATCCTGGCTCTCTCAGTGTTCTTGTACTCTTGCTTTTATTTTGATTTTCCTATTAAATTCTGACTTGTGATCTCCTACTGGTTTGTTTTCAAACTAGCACAAGTGATCACTCAAAGACAAACACAAAAATATTGGATATGAGGGAAGGTGCAAACTGGCTAATTGCAATTCTGTTTATGTTTTTGGGACATTCAGAATTGTATAAGCAAGTAATTGACTTTGTATTGTATATTATCATTTTTATCATCGGTACATCAAAGAGACAGATTTTCCAGCTGTGTTTATAATATTCCAAGCATGACTTTAGTAGAAAACATTCATGTTTTTTATTTTCTTTTCTTCTACTAGTTCTTAATTACAATCCTTATCATTTTCATTTAAAACTTCATGATCCAGAGCTCAAAAATGAACAACTGAAAGTTAAATTCAGCAATAACTGTGTAAAATAATAAAGCAGGCAAACTTCTGCTGTTGTAACTCTTGTCTTTCATACTTTCAGTGAATATACTGATGGTGCAATTACTGATGTGGTGAAAACTAAAAATGGAAAAAAGCATACCTAGTTTACCCTATGAATAGCTAATCAGATTTTAATGTGCTCAGTCAGGGCTTCAAATCTGCAGATGTCCTCCTTTATTTCTGTGGTACACACTGTCAGGCTTTAATTTGGTGTTGTTACTTGTGCAGGAAATGAACAGGAGTTTAAGAGGAAATTACTTTCCCCTTCTGTCCCCATCAGTATAATTCATTTTATTGTTAAAAACAACTTGCATATAACAATAAACTTAGTGCTAACTTGTTATGTAAGTGAAGCAACACTTAGAGGTTAGAGACCCTAACTCTTGCTTCCAACACTGACATGTCTGTTATAAATACAGTATGTGAAGAACCTTGTACATCAGATCTTCCTCTGCAGAAAGATGGATGATGTTACAGGCTTGTCACAAAGCTGCAAGTAAGCCAGCTCAGGACATCCCCAGTGACCTTCCTAACTCTGTATGACTCAAATTTGGAGATTAAAGTGGCAGAGAACATATTTCAAGTTGTGCCTCAGTATCCCTTTTCACACAATTTACACTATGTAAATTGTATTAGCAGCTGAACATGTATACTTGTGTTATTCCATTTTCACATGTCCTTTTCCATAGGCTAAGGAGCACATTCCTTCTATCATTTTGACTTCACCTGCTCGTGACCTCCTAACTGAGGTATCAGTCCTCTTACCTACGCTCCTAACCCATTTTTGTTGATAAGAACTGAGTTATGGACATTTCATTTATCAAGTCTCTGCCAAGAAAGAGGTTCTAAGAAATCGGTTTACCTTTGTTGGTTGAGCCTGGAGTAATAAACAACTGTAGGAAAATATGTGCAAGGAACCTTAATTGGCAGATGGAGGAAAAAAAAAAAAAGATTTTTCATTTGGTATGTTGAGCTTTTTATCAGGAAAATATAACCATAAAGTCAGGTAGACAGATTGCCTTTGTTAGGGAGGTCATAGAGTTTAATTCAGTAATTTCTACATCAAGATAATAAGACAATAATGACTATGAGATTTACCACAGTTCCTGTTAGTGTCAGAAGCAGAGGTTTATTTTTGAGAGATTACGTGCACAGGTCACAAAACCCCCGAGTTTAAGTAATGTCTGCATTTTAATTAAAACAAATATTCTGAGCTATATATGTCACATAATCTGTTACAGATGATGCTGTTCCTCATCTTTACAGAGTAACTATTCCTATATATTAGAATATTTATCTTCAGTCTAGTAATTTCATAATTTTTTCATATTCTTAGATGTAAGAGAGCAGGGTTTTCCAGGAATAATGAGACAAATTTCTCAGTCCTCCACAAGACGGGCTTCCATTTGACAAGTATCATGCTCTTTAGTAGTTATGAAATTTATCGTGAAATCACAACTTTCTGATTATCAGCATTTGCCATGCTAATCTGTGGAGAATGGCCAATAGGGCCTTGAGACCTGTGCATCTGGTCTCTGGAAAAGTGAAGTGCCAGTATTGCATACACCTAAAGCTGGCTCACTCTTATAGCTAAACTACAGACAATTGTTATCCTCACTATATAGGTCACAGAAATAATCTTGATTTACTGTGTTACTGAGAAAGCAGTGTCAGCAGAAATTCTTTTAAAGGATATATTTATTATAAAAATATATTTCTGTTTTTATGGAGAATGAATTTCTTTACTTTTAGCACTCACAGAAAGAGTTTTGCTATAACTGGTAAGAAGCACCGTGTGATCAGAAGAAAGTGTGGAAAAGGCAAGAGAGATAAATTACGTAATTACTGCACAGAAACTGTAAAATGCCACAGTCTGCACAGGTTTCCCCCATTTCCTGAGGAATAAATCTGATAATAAAATTATGATAAATCTCCATTGATCACAATGTTAACTGAGACAAGTAACTTGTACATAAATCACATTCCAGACACCTCACAATAGACAAGGTGAAATCTATCCAGTTCATATATTCTCACCAGCTCTAGAGTGGTACTTGTATAACTGGTTCTTTCAATCTACTTCAGAAACTAAATACCCAGACCATCCATTTGCCGTAATTTGTTATGCTTACTCTGCTCTTCTTCAGTACCTAGTCTTCCTCCCCACCTCCACGTGTACTGCTTATAGATGACCAACCTAACCTGTTGGAAAGTTCCTATGAAAGTCAACAACCTCCTGCACAGAGAAGGGGTAACTGCCTGCAAGGCTGTGAAACAGCCAGGCAGTTCCCAGTCCACACTGATATGTAGGATTCTTCCTTCCTGAGCTCAGGGTTTCACATCTGTTTCTGTTAAAATTTCTTGGTTTCCAGTGACTCATTCCTTCAGTATTTTGGAATCTCTCTGAAGGGAAACATCCCTTCCACTAAGAATCACTCTCCATTACGGTGTTGTCCTGTTATTGATGATGATGATCTGAAGTGGAATGTCAAGTGTAACTAGATACCAATTAGATTTCAAAATGTTTTCAGTTAGCCTATTAAGCCTAATGGATAAAGAATTTTTTATCCACCTTGTAATCCACTCAGCCTA
Organism: Struthidea cinerea; assembly: GCA_013397865.1. Lineage (NCBI taxonomy): Eukaryota > Metazoa > Chordata > Aves > Passeriformes > Corcoracidae > Struthidea > Struthidea cinerea. The sequence continues at coordinate 2,032,470 of VZTI01002660.1, forward strand.
TTCTTGTCTCACCACTTTGATTTCCATAGTGCCATTGGAGACCCTTTACAAAAATGTTGCTAGAGTCAAGGTAAACATCTACAATCATCCACAGAGCCAGTCAGTTCCCATATCCTTCCTGGTTTGGGGAGCAGCTTCTAGGAGAACTTGCTCCATAACCTTTCTAGAGATTGATGCAAGCACGAACAGCAGTAGCTCCCTGCAACCTTTTTGACTTTTAAAATTGGAATAGCATAAGTTAATAACCAAATTTTTCATCTAGTGCTGTATTCTTTTGCAAGACATTTCTGAACCTAATTGCCCATCAGATGTGAATAATAATTTCCTAAATAATTTTCTGGTTCAGTTTGTTTTCTGAAATAGATGTGTTTCTCTAAAATCTAAAATATCCCACGGAAATAAGAGAATTTACATTTATTACTCCAGGTATTCAAAAAAACCCAAAATCTTCTGTTTTGGATGAAGTCAACATTAAAGAACGTGTGCTGCATTTCATCACAAAACTAAAGTTTTTGAAACTATGTTCCTGGTTTTTTGTTGTAACTGCAACATACTTGAAGGTTCTTCTGAACTGGAAAATTTAAGAAATGGGTGTACAATGCAGACTAAAGGTAGGAGAAGTATGGAATTCCTTCTCAGTATGAAACAAACAACGGATTCTAATTTCATTTGATAAAAATTTTTACAGATAATTTTTGGGGTTTTTTTTCCTTAGGGTGTAAAGAAAATTATAATTTGGATCATCAGTTTTTATTTACATTACTAAAGTGGAAATTTTTCAGCTAACAGAAAAAAAAAAGATTCTATTTCTTCATTGTTTTTAATGGTTACAGCATATTTTCCTCGTTCAGTGTCCTGTCCTCTGGAAACTGAAGTTTACATGTAAGGTGCCCCTTCTTTTTGTGTAAACAAAAATAAATCAGGTAGAGCTTGGGCAGAAGAGAATATGCACTGCATTCAGAGATACAGAAATATACGGCCTAAAATGCCTACTATCATAATAAGGATGGTGGGCTTATTAAAACATTTGTAAAGTGGTTCATGAAGCACTTTTATTAACACTTTTTTTCAGGACACCGGAAAATACGAAATAATCTGACACTGATGGAAAGATCTGAAATCCAAAAATCACCTTTATTCTTCCAATGGCATTTTTTTCAGTTAAAAAAAAAATCAGTTCTAAGGTCTATCTCCATGAAAAAAGACCTTTCACAGAAAAAGTCTGTGGAGCAACGGAACTCAGTCTTATAGTTTACCAGGCTATGTGGAAAATGAAATCAAACTAAACCAAAAACTCTCTGATCTTGCAGAGATAATTGATTTTCACTTAGTGCAGTTTTGGATTAGCAGTCATTCTCTGACTGAAGTTCCTTGAACATTGAAGAACTATACATACCTGATGGATAAGTGCAAGAGATATTGGCTGCCTAGGTAAGGAAAAGGCTTCTGTTCCTTCCTGGCAGTTTAGCCTGACTTGATACAGAAGAGAAAGTAGAAAGTAATTAAGCAAAATTTCACATTCCATTGCCCACAGAAAAGATGCATTAAGTTTCATTCATTCATGCTGGTGATTTTCAGAACGCATTAGATTCACAGCTGACAACCTCAGAAATTAGAGGAGCCTGTGTGGGTATAGAAAAGAGAGGGAGAGTACTAAAAGCCTGAATCGGTAAAATAACAGCTTTAGACTTTTAGTACAGTTTGAACAAAGAAAAGAACTTTTTTGAAGTTCTAAGGTAAAAGATATTTGGAACATATAGAAGAGAAAAGGTATTGGAATGTTGTATGAACACAACGTGTCTCATCTGTTTCGAGAGTGACGTTAGGTCTCATGTTCGGTGACATGTGAGTCTCGATGCACAGTGGTATGTGTGTAACTGCACAGCACATGCTTTACTTCCATTTGTGCTGGGCGTATTTACCACATTTCTAAAAATAAGCCAAGCTGCATCTCAAGCAATGCATCTCATTGTAGCCTTGTAACTGTGTTGCCAAGCTGCAAGTAACAGCAAAAAGCCTTGAGTCACTCTTGGTGCTGAAGAAATGAGTCGTGCAATGCATGTGCATGTGCATGAAGGAAGCATACAGCATAGAGTAAAGCTGAAGTGGATATTGCAAAGTTCACGTTCCAGGGGAAAAATAGCATCTTTTTTGAACCTGATTGAAAAAATTCTCACCTATCTCACAAGACTTCATGGAACATTAATATTTCTTGAGACTTACAGAGGTGTTTTAGAAAAAAAAAATATTTTCTCCTCAACAAAATAACATAAAATAGAAGAATAATTATGGACATTACCATGTTTAAAAAGTTAGCTCAATGTTTTTCATGAAAATTATGAATTATCCATTGTGGTCACATTCATGGACTGCTCAGTAACAAATTAAAGTTGATTTTTTGTATGGTGCCTGCCATACACAAGAAGGCTGATAAGAAGAAATTTAATGATCAGCCTTCTAAGTAGTTGACAAGAAGTTTACACCTGCTGTGTAATATTAAGACTCAGTCAGTTACAACAGATCTTTCAATCTGCTTCGTTCTTCACACTTTTACAATATTTTATGTTCCTACCATTAAAAACAAAAGCAATTTAAATATAAATATATATGCAATAATTTTATTTGGGGATATTCATTGACCCACATAAAGTCTGGTAGACTGTCTTGTGGCTGCTTATCAAACTAGATGCTGTTTTTTCCTATGGCCGCCACTTTTTGTTCCGTCACTCACAGCTTTCATTTCAAACAAACAAGCAAACAAACAAACAAACGAAACCTTCCCAGATCTCTGGTGAAAAAAATTCTATGGAAAAGCCAGGTGATTTCAACTACTGTCAGTGTGAGCGTTCAGAGGATCTGCAATAGAAGATCTGAACTGCGTGAACAGTCATACACCTAGAAAGAGGAATTAAAAATAATGTCAGTGAAGTATAAACAAAATATGAGAGGCTTTCAGGGCACAAATGAAGACTTTTATCCTAGAAAAGAAGGCCATGATCATTCTATTTATTGTCCAATTATTTGGTTTCTAATGGAGATTTTATTGCTGTAATGGTCTCTTCTCAAGCAGGTTAGACAAGACTGTTTGTGGTATGGCTGCAAAGGTCATGAAGCACTGAGTAAATTGTTCTAGAGCATAGTGGTTAATTTTTTATTATTAATAAGTTGGTGGTGAACATGAACAAAGAGACAGAGTATTTAATTTAGCAGCTTGAGACAATGAACAGCAGTGGTACAGATGGGAAGTCTGAAAAAAATTCAAAAGAGGGAATATGAGATGTTTGCTTCTTTGGTACAGTTCTATGTACAGTTTTGAGATGATTACCAATAAAACACTATTTATTGCTGATTAAAGATGTGTTAATCAGTCAGTTTTGGGCTGTCTTGTACAGGAAAATTTTTGCAAGGCCAGGAAAAGGTCTCCAAAATAAGAAGAGGTCTGAAGCATCATGTATCGAGAGAAAATGAGAACTGGATTTGTTTGGGTTTAAGAAGAGCGGGCTAAAGGAGAGCTTCAAATTGCTGTCTTCAGCAATCTGATGGGTTATGAAAAAGAAGATACAGAGGAAATCTTGGCAGGTGGTTTAAGCTTGCCCACAGAGGTTGTGAAAACTCCATCCTTGGAGGTATTCAGAACTCAATTACACAAAGCCTTTAGTAACCTGATCTGAGTTAGAAATTGGCCTTATTTTGAGGAGGAATTCGAATCGCATTATCAACCACGTTTCTTCCAATTTTTATTGTTATTAAATTAGTTTTTCCATGCTTGAAGCTACAACATACATTTTCTCATGAAGGATATATATGCTTTTACTTATAGGAAAGACATTTTGATAGAAAGAATGCATGTAGACATTGTAGAATGTTTTAGGGGAAAAAGAGTCCTGGATAACCAGTCTTCAGTAAATGCTTATAGTTCTGATTCCATGAAGAAAGTAACTACATACCAAGAGCAAAAAATAAATGCGGTAACTGAAAATTTTGTAAGAAATGAAAATTAAAACTACAATGTTGTGTTTTACCCAGCTGGAGACAGGCAAAGAGGAATGGACACTGAGTATCTGGAAAAAAAAGAAAAAAAAAAA
>VZTI01002660.1:2036589-2062839 GCA_013397865.1 Struthidea cinerea
AAGGCAAAGAGGAAAGGAAACAAGGAAATTTAAAAAAAAAAAAAAAAAAAAAAAAAAAAAAAAAAAAAAAAGGATAAGCGTAACTCCAAGTCATATAAAGTAAGATCACTGTAAATCTTGACAGTGGTCAGAAAAGGATATTTAACAGTGCTGAAAATGCAACATATAATCTGTGACAAATAGGAAATACCTGTACATTCATGTCCTGTAACTATTGTTACCAAAGAAAAAAAATAAAGCTGTGTTAAGCTGGTCCTCCAAGTAAATAGCACTGCATCATACAAATAGGTCAGATGCTGTTTGAATCTTCTGGTGATACTAATTAGTACAGACTCAGTTATACAGTATAAAGTACCATGACAGACAGTGCTTAAAATGGAAGTGTCTATATGAATAACCCACCTTGCATTCCTCTTTAACAGTACTTCAATATCCTGTGCTAACTTCACACAGCATAGTTTTCATAGTTTTTTAACACAAATTTGAGTATTCATTAGCTATTTAAGCCATACTTAAATCTCCATCTATCTACACTTGTTATGGGTTTGATCTTACATTTTCATTATTTTTATGCCATATTAGGATTCTGTGGGGATGACAATGACTTCTTTGCCCAAGATAAATTTTACCTCCTGTGTTAATACAAATTATTTTAATATGAGAGTTGTAGTTGTGATCATCAATCACCCCACACATTGTAGTTATCATCATGATAACTCAACCACCCCACACATTTCGTTTCCTAGATGAAGTCCCTGGACAAGGAACAGAATTGCAATCTGCTTTGTCAAGGTTATACTCGTTGCATATATATTTTTTGTGCAAAAAAATACCAGTGTGAAACAATTTGCAGTGTTTTAATATGAATGGCAAAGTCATTTTCACAGAATATATTGTAATTTATATCACTTACAGAAGGCAGCTATACTTCCCCAAAGTTGACTGGTGATGAGAGAGGAAAAAGCCTTTGGGTGATGAATTTATAACTTTTTTTCTCTTTACTTAGGCATTATCATTCATTTTCATAAAGACAACCTGAGTAAACTGACACTTAAGCAGAACTCAAACTGATGCAGTACTTAAATAAAATTCTATGCAGAATGAAAATGTTGCCTCTAGGGAGATAGGTACATTAAAAGTCTTATTGCAAGTTTTATTTATGAAGCAGTTATAAAAGTATTTCTCCATTTATACTAAAAAGTTGACTAAGGACATATGCATGAATATACCTCAAACTGAGTTCTAGCTCACTTTTTTTTAGCTTACTTTTTTAACCTGCTATTTCAATGTTGGCACAAAGGGTGTTTAGGTTGAATTTCATCCAAATAAATCTTAAATGTAGTTTATGATACTAGGGATTGTTTACTCCTCCTTGGTTCTACATGCCAATTCATATATTGGAAAAAATGATCAAAACCTAGTAATGTTGCCAAAATGTTCATCTCACAAATGTCAAAGTGACAATGAACAATAGAGAGAAATACTAGGATCACTACTTTATAAAATAAAATTAATATTGTGCAATTAGCAAATTGTATGTTTGGATTCACATGCCCACACTGCCCTCCCATGCATGTACCTTAATAAAAATAAATATTCATTAAATGTGGACAGTCCCATGTATCTTTATAAAGATGTTGAGTTGCTAATTGAATTTGAAGCATAAAACATGCTTAGTATTCCATTCAAATTGTGGTTTTCATATATATATGGAATATATATATAATATATATTTTTATATATCTATATTCACTAATCCAAAGTCACTGAAAAAGATCCATCCAGAGAGCTTCTGGCTCCCCAGATGAAAGTATTGAAGACGTAAGCTAGAATCTCAGCAATTCCAAAGAGGAAATTTTTCACTGATTCCAAAGTAAACACCATTTCTGATTCAAACACCTGAATTTATAATTAAACAATACATTTTATCTTACACCATATGATTTGGGCTAGCAGTCCAGGGGGCAGAAATCTTTATGGTAACTTTTTTCATATGGGGGTAGCTATCAAGCAATGAGAAAATTAGGATATGGGAAAAGAAAAATGAAAATAAACATACAAATGCAAACAGCACATCACTATATAGACTACTACTACCCACAGCTTCAGAGGCATCAGAAACCTTGCAAAATGTTGTCTTTGTTCACCCCTTGATGTCAAACTCCTGAGGAGGTTTAGAAAAAGACACAGGATGTTTAGAAGCAATATGACATCTATAAAGACGAACTTACGGAAAAAAATTTAATGAATCTAAACCACAAAAGTTCTTGGGCTTTGTTTTCGGAAAGCCGTATATGTTCCATGAAACTTTCATAATTTAAATAAAAATATATCATCACAATTATAATTATTACTAGTCTTCTTCCACACTAGTAAATGAACTTGCATGCATGCACTTACCTACAGTACATACTAAGTGCATACTAAGTACATAAATAAGTTCTGTCGAACTGCTCAGCAAATACAACAGAAATTAGAACAAAGCACGTCACTTTCCTCTAACAATAACAATATGCACAAACTGACTTGGGGATGACTGTTAAATCTTAAAATCTCCTCTGAAAAACATTTTTCTGCCTATTTCAATATCCAGTGCTACATACCAAGAAAAAGGTGTTCTTCATATTGCAATTTGTGTTTGGCAGAAGTTTTTAATAGGTCTTCATTTGAAGTGGGGAATAGTCTTATATTTTGTGGACTGATGTCCTAGTTTGGACATCATAAAGTCACCCCAAGACAACTGAATAATCTTAACAGTGATAGTTTGTACTGCAACTCTTTTGTCATGGAACAATTAAAGTTCTCACAGGCAACGTGATGATCACAAACCACTTCCTTTTACCCTTCGAGGGAAAATCTGTATTCTCATCTACTTCAAATCTGAAGTTGGTTCTCATCATGGCAAAATGAAGCATGAAAGAATAAAGCATAAGGCACACATTGAATATTGTTTACAGATAAAAATAGAGGTACATACACATTCTAAGACATGTAATATGCTTGAAAGCTACTGTTATGTTTTCTCTTTTTTATAAATATCATGGAAGATTACGTACATTACCATCTCCAGTTTTCCTCAGAATATACAAACTTTCTAAACTAAATGCCTAGATTAACTATTCTTCTTGACCTTTTCAGTCTGTGGTTCTACTATGCAGCCTAAAAGACCTGTCTCAGTGCACTCCCTAGTGACCAAAATTTCAGTGCTGAAATTTCCCAGTCGATGAAGCAGTGATGTCACTTACCGATTATTCATTGTGTACATTGTGCAAAGAGAAAAGTCACGGCAATCCCGCTCACCTCTCAGCTACTTCAAAGCCCACTTACACATTATGTAAAATTGTCCAAATTGAGAAGATGCAGTTTTCTCAAAAGGCAGTATTGATGAATTAGCCAAAAAAACCACATTATTTTGCAGCTGCCCACTCAGTGGTAATGGATTTGTAGCATGGTGCAGAATTAACTTCCTTGCAGTTGTAGCAGCTCTTTGAGCTTATGCCAAACATTTTGCTGCATCCTGTTGTAATAATGTCTGTTCATATAATATACTCCTTTTGGGTTAAAAAATCATCTTACATATATGCAAAGTTTATCTATACTAAATTACAGTGAAGACTAAAAATAATTACAGTTAAAATATCGCTGGGCTAATTTTTAAATAGAATTGAGAATTTAACTTGTTCAATCTTACCATGCAGTGTTCCACTGAGGGGCTGGTTTGAGAACAGCTTGTGCTACTGAATTCTACTTCTTCAACTCAAAGAGAAATTAGAAGAAAAACAAAATTATCCTAACAATAGACAAATCTGAAACAGAAAATCCAGAAAATTTGTAAAATCTTGACAAGTAGAAAACTGTCAGAGAATAATTTCAAAGTTTCTGATGTTAAGAGAAGATAATGCATGGCTTGTATGGATTTGTATGTCATTCTCCACTCAGCAATTTACTCTTCACTTGTTAACTCATACTCTTAGCATATCTAACCACAGTTTCAGTAAACTTTGCTTTTTTTACTATTTTTATCTTACATCTCCAGCTGGCATTTAGCATATGCACTAGGTTAATTTGTGGAAGAAAAGTCTTCAGGGGCTATTAAACCGGGAAGCTGTATCAAGGAAGGAAGTCAGTTCAGGAAATGAGCTGTGGTCCTCCAAACAAGTAATGCAGAGTAACGCACATTCACACAGCTCAGGACTAGAAATCACTTGAGTGGACTGTTAAACCCATATGGAGTGGGCTTATCCAAGTGTACAGACAGTACTCAGTAGGCTCCAAGATAACTATTAATTTCTAGACATTTTTTTCTATCCTTTCCTGGCCATTGGGTTTCAAGTATCAGAAATGTTAAGGCTGGGGATGTGGCAAGAAAAAGAAATAGGGTTGTGTGAGAACACATCATGCACTGAGACAGTACCATTACATACTAGGGGAAGGAGAAAATGGTGCAGTTTTGTCTGTAAGGACTCTATGGGATAGTTTATTGAGTGAACCATCTCCAGAATATCAACCTATATTTGTCTGAAAGAAACCCAGTCACTTCAATCAAAAACCCTGGGAGTGAGGAGTTTTAAGGTCTAGGGCCTGGGATGATTATTGGTGCTACATCCTTTTCCAGGAGAAACATCACCTGTCATTTTTTAATCTGGAAATTTCAAAGCTATTAATTTTCAGAGGTTCTGAGATCCTGCTGTGGAAATTATTGTTTTATCTTTACCTGCTTCTTATAGTATTCCCCTTGTGAGAGACAGGGCGCTGTGTTACAACACCAGTTGTCGAATTTCACTGTCTTATAGAATTTTAGCAGCACTGCAGCACAGATCTCAGGACCTGAGACAAAGACTGAATGGAGCATGCAAGGCTTCATAAAATTTAGGTGATTACCAAGAAGATCTTAATTGATGCTCCCTCCCAACCCCCTTCACTTACAGAAGAAATTATTATATTCAACAAGAGAATGTAGCTGATGCTCAAGAATACACAAAAAGAGTAAAAATAATTTTAACAAGCATTGTTTGGCACATAAATGATACAATACACTCTCAAAAACTACTTTTTTTTTATTAATTACAGAAATTACTTCAAGATATTCAAGTGAATCAAATCATTAGAGAGACTTGTGAAAAAAGGAGAACAGTGAACAAAAAGAGATCAGTAGGGTGAGTTGCAAAGCTATTCTTAACCCCAAAACACCATCAGTGTTTAGATAGTGTTTAGATCACCTCCATCAAATTGCACACACTTGAAAGTAATGATGTCATTAATCCTTCTTTTCTTCATGGCTATGCAAGACTTTAGCTAGAAGTATTACATTTGTTCATAGACTGATTAATAGCTGTTTGCAAGGGGCAATTCATGACCACTATAATTTTTTTTAACTTTTTCTTTATGTATAATTAAATCTCTTGAAGTTCTCTATATTGCACAATAGGTGATGTATTTTGAGATCAGTTGTACCTGCATATGTGTTTGTTTTACAGAGAACAAAGGTGTATTTTTGCTCCCCCTTCCCCTTTGAACTTTTGTAAATTTAATTTGATTTCTGTTTCAAATATGGTTTTCTTACTATTTCAGTTTCATTTTTCTTGGGGCTAGAGTCTGTTTTAATATTAGTGGTTTCTTATGTAGCAGACAGTTGTTTTCTAGATATAGTTTATATAAATTGAAAGATGAATAACTTTAAAAAGTCCTTCCCAGCCACACAGTTCTTTTCATAAATTCTGACAAATATAATGCTAAATGGTATTAAAGATCTCAATCTGAATTTAAAGTTTCTTTTTAGAATTAACAGGGTGTATGAATGGGGCAGCAAGAATATCTAATTATTCTGTTTCTGAAGATGTTTTTTTGTTTCTATTGTCCTGTCTGCACATTTCTGAGAGATTTTTTCTTTTCAGTACAAAGTTGCATAAGTGAATCTGATTTTAAATATAGACATTTACCTGAATAAAACATGGGATGAGTTTTAAAAATTAGCCAAAAACTATGGTCTGGATTTTGTTTTGTTGGAGGGTAGAGATGCACAGCTTGTGTCCTGTCTTGTGGTACAGCACAGAGAAAGGCAGGTCCCATTTAGTGAACAGCTCCCTTGCAAAACTGCAGTTGAGGAAATGAAGAAAAAATCTGCATTCAGTCTCTGATCAAAGTCCAGAAAGGTGACGGTTGCTTTTAGCATAATAATCAGGGAAAAAAACCTACAAAAACATTAACTTTGCCCATTAATGTTACAGTGGAAAAACCTGATGTCAGTGACAAACTCTTGCAAATGCTTACAGACATGCTGCACCCTGGAAATCTGGAAAGCCCAGATTGCTGGGGTTTCCACCAATCAAAAGGAATTATGTGAGTCCCGAGTTGTGTAGATAAAGCCAGAGCTCACACAGTAAGATTTCTTTTTATTGGGAAGCACAGTGAATTCACACCAAAGGAATGTATTCATACCTACATTAACAATACAATTTTTAACATAGTGATGACTAATTATCTTTTATAAATTATATCTGTAGCCAATTATAACATAAATGGAAGCCCACATCAGAAGATATTCAGGATCAGAGGATTACTTAATCCTTCCATTAAGTGGCAACTACTCCCAGGATTAAGTAATTTTTAATAGATAAAAAATCAATTGAACTCTTGATAAATACAACACATTTCTATGTAAAAACAATTTAATTTAAGAATGTATATATGTTATATACATGAACACATATATTATATACACACATATATAAATGAAATGTGTGTGCATATATATATATTTATAAATGAAATCAATTTTTTTTCATATATGTATCCAACCTCTGTGATATGCTTAGAATGTACATATTTGGGTATTATAATATTATGAAATGAAGTTCAAAGCAGAGTTCCGCATGTGAATAAGCCAACAGATGGCAAGAATCCTCTAAGGCAGTCTGTATGCCAGAGTATAAATACTGCTGCAGTAAAACTAGTCACAAGAGGAAACTAAAACCTGTAGATGATGTATCGTTAAGCAAAATACAGTTAGAATTCTGGACTCAGCTTGGCTGAACCAGGGAATCTCACCCTGTCACAAATTATTGTCAAGTTTTCTGAAGTGGAAAAAGAAATATTCTTAACTTTAATGACTAAGTGTGTGATGTGGAGAGACATTATATTTGTTATACTAGGTAAAAGAGTTATTGAAGCCCTGAACATCTTTGAAAAATATACAGTGGTAGCACTGGATTAGAAGCTGTGCAAATAAAAGCCTAGATGGTGACTGCAAGACTTATCTCAAAGCAGGGGTAGAGCTGCTTCCCAGCACCAATAAAAGATTTACTTGGTTTGCCCTGCCTGGTGTTCCTTGGCTTTCAGCCTGAAACTGGATTCTTAATCAGACTTTCCAGTCGATGGTGTAAGTCACAAATATATGACATGGTCTTCCAGGAGGATATTTTTGGTCGAATCTTAAGATTTTCTGCTCACTATGCTCTGATAACAGACAACTCAGAAGTCTAATTATGCAATTAAATACTTGGCCTAATTATGAAGCAGAGATTGAAATCTTAAGTGTCTCATTTAAGAGGCTTTACATCTTTTAAGGAATTGTACAAAAGTTCTTACAGGAACAGTAAATAAGACTACCATGATATGTGTCCCCAAGACCTGCCTTCTGTTGTACCTTGCCCTCAAAGACAATGAGCTAGTTGGGTACCCTTGGAGATGCTCAATACTTGCCCTGCATGGTGCAGTGAAATTCTCTAAAAATTCAGGTGAATCTTTGTAAGCATTGTGTAAATAAAAATTTCTGAATGCATAAATATGAGCTTATTAAACAATGAAGTCCAAGTTATGCCACTCGGAGCATGATTCCCTGCTCTATATTACTGATCCAGCACACCTGTCTGCATGAAGGGCTGGTAAATCTGACTGAATGAGCATAGGTTCTTTACCTATAGTTTTAAGCAAGATCTCAGTATAAACCTCAAAGGTGGTGTGGTATATATGGTTCTTGTATTTTGCTCTACTAACAGGAAGTTTTAAACCCTAAGTGTATTTTGACCATAACTAGATGCATAGTGTGTATTGAATAATGGGTTACAGTTTTCTCTGACTTCGATTAAAAAAAAAAAAAAAAGAAAAAGATATTTATTAGTACTTGACTGAAATCAGACTATTAGTCTCCATTCAGCTTCAAGTAAATCAATAGGCTTTTCCAATTAAGCCAAATTGTGGAAACACTTTGCTATGAAGACATATACTTCTAAAGATGTGACTCCTTAATAAGATGTGTGTAGAAGTCTAGAATAATTTCTGTGTCACCTTACAATGAATAATCAGGTGTTTTTAATTGTAATGGCACTTCAAGTTTTTATTCTGTTTTGTTGTTCTTTCAACATACGTTAAGAACACACTGTCACTACTGCTGATGGCAATTTTTGTGTAAGAAAAACTTATGTATAATATAAACATTTCAAAAGAATCAACATAAATAAATAAGTCTTTCTTGGAATTATACTTATAAACCCCTAGGCAAGGCATATTAAAAATAAACTCCCAGTGGAGGGCACGTGCTAAAATATTCACTCTTGCTGCCTGAACAATTTTAGGCAATCCCTCTGAAAATTTGATTGCTGGCTGGTTTGATAGCAAATACAATCTGCCACACTTTTGTGAGTTATGCACAGCTGTGTATATAAGCTTCCATAAAACAACCCATATGCTAATTTTGTTCATTGGACAAGGCTGTAGTAGCACAGGATAGAAAATAAGGCAGTAGTTAAGGTTTTCTGTTTTCTTGACACTGTCCCCTTGTTTCTCTTGTAAATCTGAAGTAAAATGCTTCAGTGACTAAAATCTGGAGCACTATAAGGAGCCACTTCTTTGTCACTCGTCAGTCCCTCTAGTACTTCAATGACATGACCACAGCTTTCCCAGCAATGAGGCTCTTTTACTTCTCTCAGTGTTCCCCCATTTTCAATTTTCAGTGCTAAAGATGTACAAAAATGTTGTTACTATGGTTACCTGAAATAATTTTGGAAAAACACAGTTGTTTTTCCTTCCCCACCTTTGTAAGAATATCATCCTAAAGTTTGTCCCTTCCTTCGGAGGGAAGAGTACAGTGCAGAAGAAAAGTACCAGCACTTGCTTAGAACTTCACAGTGTTGTCTCACTCATACAGATTACTACAAAACAATCTTCTGTGGCATCCTATCAGGCCAGGTGAAAACACATTCTTTCTTTCCAAATTTAAAGTATCTGTACACAGCTCTCTGATTAGCTACTATCTATTTCTCTCCAGACAGCCACATGGCAGCTATTCATAGCCTATTCAAAGGAAAACCAGGTGTTTTCTGAGAAAAAAAAAATATATATATATATATTAGAAGATTTTAATTAATATACAGAAATATATTACTAAGTATTTCCTTTTTATCTATATTTGGTACATTCAAAAACAAATTCAGGAAAAAGAGAAGACATGAGAAAGAAAAACGGGAGCTATAAGGAAAAAATTAAATGCTTTTGTGGAACAACAATGCTGTTCAGACAGAACCAAAAGGCAGGGAGCCAAATGTAAAGATCTTTGGAGAGAGATTTGAAGAGCTGTCTTGTAGCAAAATCAATTGAAACATAGGAGAGAGGCAACTTTGAAAGGGAACAAAGCATTCAAGTCCAGAGCAAAGTAGGCAGAAGAAATTGATTTGATGAAGGATGCTTTCCTGATTACCATTCACCACTACAAGACGTTAAAAATGAAACCAAATCAAAACACACACAAATTCAAACCAAAACAACTTAACAAAAAAACCCCTGTAACTGTCTTATTACTACATGAGGTAGTAATATTTTCCAACAGGTTTCTTTTTACAATGTGTCTTCTGGAAATAGAAAAGTACACTTTCAATGTGATTATTCTTAAAATCTATTTACTGCCATCAAAGCACATTAATATCTAACATCTTTTTTTTCCAGTTCAGTAAAACAGAGGGAATCTAGAGGAAGGCCGCAAAGATTATCAGAGGCTGGAGCACCTCTCCTATGAGAGGCTGAGGGAGTTGTAATTGTTCAGCCTGGAGAAGGGAAGGCTCAGGGGACACCTTAGAGCAGCCTTTCAGTGTATAAAAGAAGGGTACATACAGGAGGGATGGAGAGGAATTTTTTACAAGGATATGTAGTGACAGAATGAGGTGGAATGGGTTCAAACTGAATGAGAGTACGTTTAGATTTAATATCAAGCAGAAATTCTTTACTGTGAGGGTGGTGAGGCACTGGAAAAAGGTTGCCCAGAGAAGTTGAGACTGCCCCATTCCTGGAACTGTGCAAGGCCAGGTTGGATGGGAATTTGAGCAAACTGATCTAGTGGAAGTTGTCCCTGTCCATATCAGGAATTTGGAACTAGTTGATCTTCAAGGTCCCTTCCAACCCAAACCATTCTGAGATTCTATGATTCTGGGCATCGGTCATACATTTACTCAAGTCAATGTAAATGTTTCCATTGGCTTTAGTATTGTAAGGCCAAAAATCAGGTTCATCTAAAAAGGGGAGACAAAAAAACCTGCCAGTAAATTAAAACAAGGCAGCAGAAGAAATATAATAGCTTAGGTAAATATTAAATACCCACTAAAACATAATGGTTAGATAGTTAAGTAGGTAATATTATTTTAAAAAATATTAACTGCAATGGAATTCAGTAATAATTAACTTCTGATAGTACCAGATATAATTGTCACTATTGTAAGTATTTTTTAATGAAAATGCACAAACCTATACATAGCCTCTCACACGCACATACAAATATTTAAATAGAAAATAAAGAAGCTTGAAACAGCCTTTTCAGCTACCCTGAAAATTACCTAAAGTATACAGCAGAAGATGTAGCATGTTTCATAATGTCAGAACACCCTCAGAAATACAGGTCAATTTGCCAAAAAACTCAGGGAGAACTAAAAACTACAAAACAGATTTTACAGTCCTAATGAAGATTATCTGATGTCAGAGGAAGCATTTCCAAGTAACTAGACACAGTGAAATGTCATTCTGAACTTCCATTCTGTTTTATGAATGCTCATCTGGGTTGTTTATCCACTGTATTTCCCGTGGATTTAGTTGGTATCAGGCAGAGCAAGAATTTTTCTCATATACAAAAAATTACCAAAATGTCTGTGTAGATAAAATCTCAAACTTCAAATAAGATAGTAGAAATTATTGCAATGATAAAAATATACTATTCCGAATATTTATGAAAATTTATTTAATTTTATTTGCCCTCCCAGTGTACAGAATCTGGTTTTATCTTCACTGGCCTGCTTCCAAATCTGATTATTTGAGAGCTCTGGAAATCCATTTTATGAAAATACAAGATTATCATCTGTTCTAGTTTTGCTTATAGTCAGATATATTACAACATTAGTTTCCCAGTTGAAAGGTAATAAAAATATTTAAGTATACGTACAAATTATTGAAAATAGTGTTTAATTATAAATTTGATGCTGCAAATGAATAAAGATCTCTATAGAAAATTAAAATGGCTTAGTGCCAATGCCAAAGTAGTTCTATCCATATTTTATTCAGAGTTTTACTTATTTGTGAAACTTGTAATTTTTCCCTTGTACATACATAGCTGAGAGGTGTTCACTCATGTGTGTTCTCCCAAAGAAAGAAACTCTGGATATTGCATATTTTTCAGGGCTTAGCACATCCTTCAATTTTAAAACTGATTCTTTATGTAAATGACAAGGGTCGGAGAGACCGGAGCTGCAATATCCAAGTCTCAAGAGTACTCATTAAACTGAGGCTGTTTATAATCTTGTCCTCCAATGTTCACATACGAGTATCATTCTATTAGTATCCCTGGAAGTGCATTCCTCTTCATAGCACATCCAGGTGCACTATGTATGTTGCATGCAGGAATACCTGTAGGATTAGTTGTAGTAGAAAAGGAAGCAGCCTGAGATTGAGAGCTAAAGCCTGAGCTTCCATCACAAGCTTTGTGACAGCCACAGTACTACAGTTGTTTTGACTTTTCTATTGTATGTAATGACTTTACAGGTTTAATATCTTTCCTAAGCAGGGTGTCACAGAGATAAAACTTAGAGTTGAGATGGATTCTTTGGTTTGAGGTTTTTTTTTTTGAAGGCTTGCCAATCCAAACAGTGCTGCATTGTTCATTTCATGTAGTTTAAACCAAGGCAAGATGAAAGTGGTTTCTTGATTTCTTAATGACATCTCTGTAATGGCCAATCAGTGACCTACAGAGTCCGAATATATGTCAGCAGATAAACTGCAATACTAGACAATTGCAAAATATTAAACATTTTAATTGTTCTAAATAGCCTTATTTATCTCATTTCCCATGCTGTTAATCACACACATTTTCCCCTCCTTGCTGTTACTGGACACATATGCTGCAGTCTCCCCATCCCCTCCAAGTCATGTGGGTGTCCCTTTGCATTCCATGTGCCAGATATGGGACACTCCAGCTCCAGGGGGACCTGTGCCCACCGCCTCGTCCTCGGGGCTGCACCCTGGGGTGTCCCAGGGAAGGAAGCATTGCACAGCCTGCACTGAGAGAGAGCACCCACCTGCCTTGCCCATCCTATTCCCCTCTCCAGGTCTGTCTCCTGTGACGGATCTTTATGTTTCTCCTGTCTTGCTTTTCAAGGTGATCATTTTGTAGTTTCAGGGTGTCTTGGCAATATACCAATAACTGCTTAACCCAGCTGATGGCCATCTTTGTCTTTAACATGACCAGTTTGGGGGCAGATGCCCTTCCAGAGAGCCTGAATGTATTTCATTCATTCAGCGTCTACACCCATATTCTTATCTTGAGTAGTGGTTTTCGACCGGACTTTTGCCAAGGGTAGGGCATGAAAGCAGCCGCCAATATGTATACTTAAATACATGTGTGTGAGCATGCCTATATATGTTGATTTTTGCAGAAGACATTTTCTATTTGTTTGTCTATGCACACAGATATGTGTATGATATTTTTGGTCTTTCCTCACCATTTTTCCATCCTTCCCCAATATGATTTTTTGGTTGTAACCTTCAAACTAGTAATTAATTCTCTCTAGCCCTTATTTCAGTAATTTTAACTAAACTGTTGACATTTTTTCTTGTCAGGCTTAGAGCAAAATTGTTTTGATTTAATTACAGCTCTAAAATTATCAAAGTTCTGTCATCTAAAACAGAGAATGATGTTAAGGTGTTAAACTAGTTAAGCAGTGAACATGCAAATTTGTGAAGACACTGGTGCAATGCTGTTTGAGGAGCTATAGAAATAATTTCATTAGACATCAATGGAGGGGAAGACCTCATAAAGTTTTCTGGGGATTCATGATGTGATAAAGATGCCTACAAAAATAATTTCTAATTTATATTTTAGCCTACAACATTTAGTTGCTTCAGCAAGGTGGTATAAACTCATTACTGATACAATCTCTGATACACTGCTATAATTCTGAACCATAAAACGTCCCTTCTTTTTCTCCATTGTCCTTCTCTCAGTGTCTCCTCCATTTCCTGGTTTTAATTTCTTTGTTGGTAGTATTACCTTATATCCTTTATCATCCTATTTTCACCTACTCTGTCTGTTAATATGTTGATCATTAATATATTAATTAAAAACAAACATGGAAATCGAATACTCCCTCCCTACTGAGAATGATGATTTACATGCACTTTGACAGCCATTAACTCTCATGACTTAAACCTTGTGCTTTGTCCTTCTACCTTCTGCTTTCTGTGGGATTTTACACTGTGTGTTCAGTGAGACAGAAAACAGGTCTAAGGACTGGTGGAACATATATACATAAGGGTTTATCAGATTTCTGATGAATAGTGGTGAGGGACACAAATTCATTATTCTCCTTTCCCCACCAGCAGAGCATCTGCAAAGGCAAGGCATTGTGACTGCATTGTATGCACTGGAAAATGAAAATTTCAGGTCCTAAATTTCTCATTCGAAACTGTGGAAAGAAATACTACGAGAGACTGGATATTAAATTAATCTGGTGCAACACAGATATTCCAGGCCCAATTGGCTACCTGTACTTTGCCTCTGACTTCAAAACATATAGAAAATTCAATACCTCCAGACTATCAGGCAGTCTGTCAATTCTGAGACACATGTGAAAGTAATCTTGCATGCAGTAAATGTTCTGATATGAAGTGTGATGCATTCTAATAGAAATGTTTTTCCTGCTTTGAAATCCAAGTGTTTATTAAAAAGAAGCTATAAGTCATAAAATAAATGGTAAACAATTAATGCCAGTTTGTAAAAGATGGTTTTGAAATTAAAACTATAAAAATAGAATTTAAAAAATGAATTGAATTAAAAATGGAAAAGTATTGAAATTTGCTAATATTCTTTAAATTTGTAATCAGAAAAAAGTAAATGAACATAAATACCCAAGCACTGATTATCATTACCTGAAATATTTTTTGTCTCTTTTCTCTCTTCAAGTCTGGGTTGCTTGCAGCAACTCACTTTGTTTTCTAATAAAATACAGCTCAAGACTGCAAGGATTTATTCTCATTTTTAAAGTAAGAAATAAAGTGTATGATGCAAAAGAATACCTCTGTAAAAGAACTTCTTTATTTAAATTACTTCTTGTCTTAATAAACAGCTAAGAAGTCTCTTATTATTATTTTCAAAGTCTCTGTCACAGGATGTTGAAAACACCATACAATAACAACTTCGGATTTATGTCTTCCGACAAATTGCTTCATTTAGAGAAAAGATAAAAAATCAGAATAAAAAGGAGTGTGACCTACTGTAATGTAATAACTAAAAAAAATGCAAACTACTTTCAAGTTTAATGTTTATTTGAATCTTGAAACCCCAACATATTGACCATGTTTTGGCAGTTTTACCAAAACCAAAACAATAAAATAAATATGTACTATTTTTTTTCTTAGCAGATCTGAGAGGAGAGAGGTCTTGCCCTTCCCATGAATCTTTTCCTGATTTCAAGTGTTGCACATTACACACAGACACTTAAGACATGAACATCTCCACGTACACACAGGATATTGAGATAAAATTTTCACATTTCTTTCCTGAATTAATTGTGGAAGAGACTTGAATTTCTTGAACTGAAAGAGTCTGAATTTCTTGTTTCCCTCACTTTCTGGAACCCTTTCTTTTTGAATAATTACAGAATGCCCAAACTACCAGAGTATTATTCTCTCTCCTTTTTTGTCTGTCTGCTTGCCTGCTTCTGTTTTTGAAATGAGGTGTTTTGGTGTGAGGGTTTTATTTTAAATATTAAAACAGGCACTGTAGTAGGTAGAATAGTAGATGATGGGAAATCCTACCAAAAAAAGTGATTAAGAGGAAGAAATGGAGAGGAGACAGATGGAGAAATAGAATGCTGATAGAGGAATGAAGAGACATTTTATGCTTCAGAACTACAGCAATATATATTAGAGATGACATCAGTAATGAGCTTCCTCAGTTGAACTGTCTCCCCCACTATGTATTTATAGCCATGGTTTCCATTTTAATGGGTTAATATTTTTCAGCAAAAAAACTCAACTCCCCTGAAAAATGCCCCAGCTGCATGTTTTCTTACACCTGTTCACAGAAGTGTTTTTTCTCTTCCTGGACATCTTAGACAAATATGTCAGAAAACTGTTCTGCATTTCCAAACACCATGATACATAGTCTAGAGTAACTAGGTAGTAGGCTTGCTCTTTTTTTTTTTTTTTTTAAACACATGTTCAAAAAAGAATAGTCAGAAAAATATTCTCTGATGTAAACATATAAATTAAACAGTTACAGCTTTAAATCAACATATAAGTACACAGATCTAGGATCTAGGGACATCACTCTTTTTTTCTGCATGGCTTTGAACTGTCATGGAAATCTCTGCATTATAACAATTAAATAAATAATTATTCACATCCTTTGAATATCTATGATTAGTGTTCGAGTTTTTTTACTGCTAAATATATTATCTTGGACAAAATAAGAGTTCTCAGAGTTTCTTAAAAATGTAGAGAAAAATAGATTCTCACACAAATGGATTGCACACTATCCAATCCATTCTTCTCCAAAATTTTCCACATAACCTTTTGGCCATTTTTCAGAATAAATAGTGTTTCAACTCCAGACACCTACAATGAGTTGAAGGGTGTGAAGGTAGAAGAAAGTGAAGCAAAAATATGGTCTTTAAGGACATCCATCTTTCTAATGGGAGTAACATGCAATTATTTTCTTTTAAGCATCACTAATGATTTTCACTGATACATTATAAGGCAGTTTGATGTAAATCCTAAGCCACAGCATCATATTGACCTTTTCTTTTCTGCTCTGTCTCAGAACCATGTATAATATTTCACAAAGATAAAAATAAGTATTTGCAACACACAGAGGAATGGTTTAGATCAAGTAACAACCTATAAGTCTTAACTATTCAAAACATATTTCTAAACAGATAGCTCTGTTCAGTTCTTATAAACAGAAGGCCTCACATGAGAGAGTTCTTTCAAACTCTCTTTTGTGGAAAAAAAGCATTTGGTTTTATACTTCTATATTATGCTAACATTCCATTATGTCTAGGATTTTGTCTGCAAAATAATCCATGTCTTCACTGGCTTTTGGATTTTCCCCTAAAGCAAAGACTAAATCTGTACCAAAAAAAGGACAGATGACATTAAACAGTTTAACTACCCGAAGAACATCAAATTTATGGTGACACACCTGCAGATGGTGCTGTTCCACCACATTTCCGGCACAAAATCGGTTTAAAATTCATTAGTTGGTCTATTCTTTGATCTTTCGTTTTTCAATTATACAGTACATGCAACTTTTACATAAAATGGTTGGCTGTGTGTGAAGGCTAAGCTAGATGGAAAATTATACCTAAAGATATAACTTTTTCCCATGCCAAAGATACTTTCTTTTTTTTCCATCCTCATTTTATTAAAAAGTTAGCAGTTATTCAGCGATGTGATATTTCTTTTTAATAGTGTATATAGCATTTTAGCATTGTTTGTGAGACCAAAAGTTTTAGTTAGTCAGAGAGACTATGTTTAAAATTGGATTTCCATCTCAAACGTGCTACTGTGTACTAAAAATTGTTAGTGAATGTTGTCCTACAGAATAATATTACTTAAGGGTTACAGAGTATGAATTATTCACACAAAGACTGTGGGGGCAGAAAAATAAAATACTGTTGCACAGACAGAAGAAGTTTCAAAGCTGTGTTTACTGCCAGAGCAGAAGAGTAAGGGCAACATGTGTCATCAAGTAAACTATATCATACTTCTATAAAATTTAGTGTGATTCCCATTGGAACAAGTTGCATTGTTTTGCTATTCCATGGTTTTCTATTTTTTAACCATGAATGAAAATATTACTACTACTACTAGTACTACTAGTACTACTACTACTACTGCATTTATGACTAGTGGTATAAGCAGTAGTAGTAGTATCACTATTAATTTGTAAAAATCATGGCTTTATGCTTAATTTCCTCTTTCTGGATATCTTAGACACAAAAAGGGATTTTTAACTGTATTTGAAAATAGAAAATGTTCAATTCCAGAAACATTTCTATAAAATATTAACACGCTTTGTAGGAGAAGCTCTATGTAGTTCAACAGATTTTTCTTTCTCTGAGTATCCATATCAGAACATTAATATTTGGTAACAGTATGGAATAAAAATTAATTTTACTTAGATGTTTAAAGCGTCAAAGTTTTTGACAGTATACAAATCAAGGAAAATTAAACACAATTAAAATTTAATAAAAAAGAATGACCATTACATGCAGGTGTTAAGTTTTAGTTACAGGGTAAGTTGAAGGAATGTGAATAATTTAAATGGGAAATCTTTACCCGCTGGCACTTGTGGCACTTATTTTCATTGATTTCAGTAGTGTCATAATTACATATGCTAATCTTCCACCATTAAAGCCACTCATGGATACCAGTAGGAGGTCCAACTATTTCATAGGTATAAACATATTTATTGAATTTTCTGTTGGTTTTGCTGGGATATATACTTTGAGGGTCTTTGTTTTGCCTTCTTACAAAAAAAAAAAAATGAAATAACAACAAAAAAACCAAAACCAACACTAAACCCAGAAATTTTTTAGTTTTTTTTTTCCACTATTTTTTAGTGGGAGAAGGAATGGATTACTTTTTCCGCTTACTCTGAAGAGTAAGAAGAGAATTTAATAATTAATGGATTATCAGGAGAACCTTTAGATGCCCTGTGCATCTTCAGTATCTCTGGTGCTTCACTTCGTTTGCTGTATCATGTGAAACTTGTTCTTTGGGAAGACCAAGACAATAATGTGGCATTTGGCTATTTAATCAACTAATTTAACTACTATTTAATTACATAGTTATTTCTGAAAATGGAAATTCTTTTTTGAGTACCAAAGGTAATTTTTAAAGAAAGGAATATGAAGTAACTCATTTATCTTGTCATAGAATAATCTACTAATGTAAAATTTTTCATTCTGCTTTCAGACTTGTAGTCACCTGCAGACATAATATGACAACCTTCAAATTCATTATTTTCTACTTATACATATTTTTCAAAGGCAGTAGTTGGTGTACAGTGTGCATAATACTCTGGTTGTATTATACAGAGATTAATCTTCAACCCATGCTGTAAAATGTGCTGGAAAAAATTCCCAGGTTTTGATTAATTTTCCCTGCTCTTTATTAAAATCCTATTTTCTTTCTTCCTTGGAAGGTTTGTGATTGCCTTAACTTACTCCTATCCTTTGAATCTCTTGATTCTTTTTTCTTCACAGTTCTAAATTAGTTCAGTAGAAAGCAAAAACCTCTAAGCAGTCAGACTAGAAATTCCCATTTACTTTTAAAAATGAGATTCATTAAGCTGTTATCTATAGTGTCCTAAAACCAAAAAATAGATAGTAAATTCAAATGTATTCTTATGGCATGGGAATGTATTCTGCGGTTTAGGGAAGAGTATCAGAAGAGAAAATTAGATGACACTTGGAGAAAGCTATGCCATATATCACATGTTTCAGTTCAGTGTGGTGAAATGCCAGTGCAAGTTTCTGTTTATGGTGTGCAAATAACAGTCTGGTCTATGCCAAACAAATGACAAATTTTGTGTTTGGAAAGATGTGTAGAAAGTTTTTGATGATTTAAAATTATATGTTACTTAAATATATTTCCTTTCTAAAATAAATTTCCTTTTGTATACTAATGCACTGATTTGATCTAATTCTCCTTCTCCTTATTTCTATAAATAATTAAAATTACGTATTTTATGGGGGTGTTTAAACAAATTTCTACACTGCATTTAGAAAAGTTAAATCTATTTATCTGAAATTTTATTTTGGCCTTGATATAAGTTTAATGTTTGATCTAAAATTTATAAATCTATATTACTGATCTCTGCCAAACCAGAGAGCCCAGCACTGGAGGTGGTTGTCCAGCTGTGTCTCACCAGTGCCAATTGTGGTATAATGTCCCTTGGCTTCCTACTGTATTTTAGCTCAAATCCGGGGCTACACCATATCCGTGCATGAACTTCTCATTGTAGAGTAATTCATTAAATGTTATCAGATTTAAAATTAATTTTCAGTCTTTCAGTTAAGTATAGCATGTTGTGAATACTAGAGTCATGCCTTTTTCCCAATTTTAACTTTGGCAGAAGCCATTGTACCTGGAAGATAACTCAGTGTCCAGGCTTCAGAATTTCAATTTTGAAAAAAATGGCCTCTTCAAGACAGAAATCACAGCCACTTGATGTCCAGTTTTCACAAGCTGAGTTACAGTGTTCATGCAGAGATTATTTTCAGTTTAATTCAAATAGAAATATATATACTTTTTGACAACACTTATTTACCAGTTCAGACAGTACTTTATTTGACTTGAGTAACACCCGAATTCTCCATCTAATGTTTACAGACAGAATAAAAAATTAAAATTCGGGTTTCCTTTTCCTTTTCTCTTATGGCATCAAGAAATAAAAACATTATCTGCAAATATTTCTTACAGTCCTTTATTCCCATTAGGCCAACTACTCATGTTGAGGAATTTTACAACATTGCAACTGAATAAGTCTCTTGGTCATTTCTAATTGCCTTTATAAATAACAACTTCTCATTACTGCCCGATCACAGTAACAAAGGCATATGCAACCTTAAAACTGGCAGGAACTGGGAAAGCAATGGTACATGGATACCTTATTTAAACAAATACAAAAGATTAAGTCATGCATTTCCAAGATTCAAAATGGCAGCTAATGTCCCACAAGTAGTATTTTCACAGGTTTTCATTATAAATTTAAAAAGGAGTAAAAAAGTGCACTTCAGTAAAGTGAATGCCACAGCAAGACAGTAAATAATTACCCTAAGGGTAACTGCCAAGATTATGTGTTTGGGGTCTGCTTGGGCTTGGGGTTTTTTGGGGGAGAGGGAAGGTTATTTGTTTATATATTGGGGGTTTTGGGTTTTGGGTTTTTTTCCCTACTGTTATGTAGGGAAAAAAGTTAAAAATCTTGCTTTTATATTGCCACAGCGCTGAGCCGGCTAGCACGCTGCCCAGGCACCGGGCAATGTTCTGCCTGCCCCAGGTCAGGGGGACGGAGGCCGATCGCGGCGCTGGAGGGCAGGCGAAGCACCAGCTCGGGTTCGCCTTGCCCACCGATGGCAGGGTGTGCAAAGGAGGGAGGATAAAAGCGGAGGGACTTCCTCGTGGGACAGGGAAGGGTTTATTCCAGGCAGCAGCCATGAGGAGAGCCGATAAAATTAGGCAGGTGCGGGGTTTTATACCCCTACATAATAGGCGTGGAGAACATACAGTAACCAATAAAATATCAGTTATGGGGTCTTACAAAAGGGGGGAGAAGGGATCAGGCAAATGGGAGAAGATGTGGGGGGTAGAGGATTAACATGGGCCAATTACCAACCGAGGAACATAGAACTTTCCAGAGAAATAACCAAATATGAACTATAATGAGGAGGGGTGGCAGCAGCCAGTGGTCAGCGTGCTTCACACAGCCTTTTGTGTGCTCACTGTCCTTGTGCTGTGGAGGCATCAAACCAGTGGACCTGTTGGTCTGCTTGGTTCCGCTGACCATGGCTCTGGCCATGGCTCACCGCAACATTATATGACAGTAGATTTCCCCCTTCCTCAGCTTTCATGATCACTCCCCTTTCTCTACCTGTCTCTTGCACACAAATATAATTCATGAGATAATAAGCAGCAAGGAAAGGAGGGATAACACATTTTGAAGAATAAAATGAAGAAGATTCTTTGAAGAATCTTTTATGTTATGAGGTATAGCAACTCTTGTGTATTTCAAAGCATAATGATCTGATGTCTGTTTGCATCATTGTGGCGCTGCCTTTTTTTTGCAAGCGCAGAATAAGAGATTTAACAGTAAGTACAGAATTGGATTCAATATTAATCAAGTGTGCATGTGTACTGTATGCTTATATCTATTGCTGCTTTGAATTAAGAAATTGATGAAGATAAATTCTATTTTTAAATTGTTCTTTTATTTTTCTCTTTTTTTTAACAAGCTCTTTGATAGCAAATAATTTATACATACTTTGAGAGGTACTTTTAATAACTGATCAAAAAAAGTGAGATTAAAGAAAAGAATAAATTTCTACCATCTAACCTCAATAATGTTAAGTTAGTGATAATGTCTTGCCACATTTGAACTCATATGATAAACTGCAAAAAATAATGAATTTAAAATAAGTTGAGTCAGTGAAGATAATTATGGCAATTTTATGCATCTCAGTTTCGCTTTCAAAAGAACATATAATTGCTCTGGTATTTTGTTTCCAATCCTCTTGTCTCTGAGCCAATATAAACTTAATTCAAACTGTTTTACAATCTCGCCTTTTTCCCTGATGTTTACCAAATCCTTATCTGACTCAGAGATTCAAACTGTTCAGCCTTCTCTTTTGGGTCCTTCTCATAGTCCAGGTGTCATCATGAGGGAGGGAATGTGTCTGGATTAAGGGAATTTCAACTGGGGAGGAAATGACACCCCTTGAGGAATAAATGCTATTTGGTTCCTAAGACTCTTGATGCAGGCAACCTACCAGGTATATGGGGTCATCCTTGACATATCTTTTAACATGTTGTAAATGTTCATCCTTTTCCTTTCAAATTACCACAATTCTGAAACAGAAATTTGTGTTTGCAAAATAACTTTCAAGAATTTTCTCTAGTTCATGCAAAGTATAGGGCATTAGATTAGGATTTATCCCATGTCTGTCTGAGAAACTGTCCAGGGATGGTGGTACCCATCCAGTTGCAGTAACAATCTCATTTAAACACCACAATTACAATAATGACTAACATCCACTGCTGCTTAGTTGTAAACTCCTGACACTTGGAAAGTAGCTAAATTTTGGAGTTTTTTCAACTCTGTTAAAAGGTGTTAAACTTTTTTTTTTAGGAATTGTATTCCTCTGAAGTTAGTATGATCAAGTACTGTCAGCTCAGATGTGAGTTTTCGCATTTTTTTCACCAGGTCTTTATATTTTGAATAATATTAAGATCTATTTAAATAAAGCTAGGGTCCACTGCAGTACATTTTAATATCTCCTAAGTGGATTTATTTGTACAAATAATCATATGGGATATAGAACCTATCTGACTTAGCTAAAAGGTGCTTGGTTGATCCTGTCTGAATGCCAGGTGTCCACCAAAAATACTTTATTACTCCCCTTCCTCAGATGGACTGGAAGAGAAAATATAATTAAAGGCTCATGTTTTGAGGTTAAGACAGAATTACCATCACAGACAGACAGACGTGACTTGGGGAAATTGGTTTAATTTAGTACCAATCCAATCAAAGTGAGATAATGAGAAATAAAACCAAATCTTAAAAACACCTTTCCCCCCCTACTCCTTTCTTCCAAGGATCAACTTCAGTCCTGATTTACTCTACCTCCTCCCCACAGGGGAATGGGGAATGGGAACTGCAGTCAGCTCATCATACACATTGTTTTTGCTCCTCCTTCCTCTTCATGGAGAGGACTCCTCACATTCTTCCCCTTCTCCAGCATGGGGTTCCCTTCCATTGGAGACAATTCTCCACAAACCTCTTCAACACTGGTCATTTGGTCTTTCCCACAGGCTGCAGGTTTTCACAAACTCATCCCGTGTGTGTCTTACAGGGGGTGCTGTCCTTCAGGAACAGACTGGTCTGGTGTGGGTCCCTTCCATGGGGTGCAGTCCTCCAAGAACAGCCTGCTCCAGCACAAGTCCCCCATGGGGTCACAAGTCCTGCCCGCAACCTGCTCTAGCATGAACTCCTCTTTCCATGGATCCACAGGTCCTGCCAAGAGCCTGCTCCAGTGTGGAGTCACAGCCTCCTTTGGATGCATCCGCCTGCTCTGGTGTTGGGTCCTCCAGGGGCTACAGGGGGATCTCTGCTTCCCCACTGACCTCCAGGGGCTACAGGGGCACAGCTGCCTCACCATGGGCTGCACTTCAGGCTGCAGGGGAATCTCTGCTCTGATGCCTTGGAGCACCTCCTTCCCCTCCTTCTGCGCTGATGTGGGTGCCTGCAGGGCTGTTTGTCTGATATACTCTTGCTTGTCTCCCTGGATGAAGTTGCAATCCCCTCCCTGCCTTAACTGTGCTATCCCAGAGGCGCTGCCACCATCGCTGATAGATCTCTGACTTGGCCAGCAGCAGATCCATCTTGGAGGTGACTGACATTGGCTCCATCAGACATGTGGGAAGCATCTAGTAGATTCTTACAGAAACCACCCCTATAGCTGACCCACGAGCAGAACCTTGGCATGAAAACCCAATATAGCAATCTAAATACCATAATTATACCACCAGGATCTGAATGGTACTGAGCATGATAAAACAGTTGGGGAATTCCAGTATCTGTTCTATGGACACTCTTCCAGTTATACCACCACACAGCTTGTGCTTCTGTCCAGTCGCATTGTCTACACCGTTCTTGCAAAGGTTTATGCAAAACTTTATAAACAAATAGTGCTTCTGAAGTTTAATGGATTTAACAGGATTAATAAGCATTGGATTTCATTATGTGACTTCTCAGGAACAATACATGGATATTAAAATTGGTGTGGAATAAAACAATGCTCTGGGTGAATGTGTCTGCTTGGATTTGTGCAATACCTCACACAGTGGGATATTAATATTGAAAATATTGAAATTAATCTATAGTACAAATAATTAGGTATTATTTTCTTTTGTATTCTATTTATTACTAAAAATTGAAAAGGTATTGCAAACAGAAGTAGCATAGGTTTACTAATAATTCCAAAGCTGCATTATTATAAAACATAATGAGCACCTATTTTCTTGTCAGAATATAGAAATATTAACTGAATTAATGTTTATTATTGATGTTTTATTCATGTATTAATTATTTATAAGCTATGTGAAGTTCCGTTATATATATAAAATTTGACTGTCAATAAATTCACATAGCAACTGGAAATTTAAATGTCTCTCCTAGAGAACATAGTCATAAATTGGAAAATGTGGGCCTTTTTTACATGTATCTTCAGAAACAGAGTAATTTTTCATTGCTGACATGTGTGCTATACTTTATTTTGGTTTTCTTCTTCTCAAAATCATAATAATTCTCAGGAGAAAGATCTTTTCTTAACAAGTACTGCTTGACATTTACCATTACACACATGACAGATATATGAAAATGATCATCTATGGCATCAAATCTAAACTTATTAGCCATGCAAATGACCTGGCCTGCAGATTTCATCAGTACCTTTTCAAATATTCAGACAAGCAACATAAAAAAACCCTAAAAAGAACAAGACCAAAGCAGTTCCGCCCTTTGCTAGTATTAAAGAGTTTCTAGTTAGAAGTTTACATACCTATTAATATAGTACTACACATAAGCAAAAAATTGTTTAAAGGTTTTGATAATATTTTTTTCCTAGTGAATTTAAACTGAAATTTAAATTTAAACCACTGTAAATTTAAAAAATGGATGTTAGCTGTTAAAGAGGCATCTTGATCAAAATCCTATGATGCTGTTTAAAGGATAATGTGAATTAATCTTTATCAAAGTGTTTTAATGTTTAATATTTTAGCTAACACTCAGAAGAGATACCTCAAAGACAGTATTCATTGTGAAGATTGGGGTTTTTTTTGCATTAAATATTTTTTTCTTGAATTTCAACGAATCTGGAAGGGAGCAGATAAGACTTTCTTAAAACATTTGTCACTTTGTAAACAAATTTTAAAAATCTGATATTTTATTTCTCTTCTACTGTATTATGTTTGAGGTTTCTAAAAATTCACAAGCATCTATTTTTCAAACTTCTGGGGTGGGAAGTCAAGGACAATTATTACAGAAATTAAATTTTAGAAGTTCATTCAGTTTTTGTTTTGAAACACATTTACAGCTAATTTTCAAAAAAAAATTATATAAGGTAGAGTTGATGTTTTGCCTTTAGGGTGATGAAAATTAAATGCACTCAGGCCTGAATTGCTCATATCATAGTCAAGACTGAAAAATTTCTCTCATCATATTTGTTTCTATTTGGCAGTTATGAGATTGCATCTAGAGAATGTACATAGTCTTAGGCTCTGCAATACAAAAGGGAAACTTATCTATTGGAGCAAGTCCAGCAAAGGGTCACTGAAATTCTTAGAGGGTTGGAGGACATATAAAATGAAGCTTGGAAAGTTTATTCAGTCTGGAGAAGGCAAAGCTGTTTGCTTTTCATTTCTGTCTTCAATTACCTAATGGAGAATTATAAAGGAAATTAGGACAGATTTCCTGGAAATGAATAGTGAAAAGGTAAAATGCAACAGACACACGTTTATGGAAGGGAAATTTGAATTAGACATTAGAAAGACAACATTTTCAGTGAGGTCATCAAACACTGTAAAGAAATTTCCAAAAGGGATTAAAAAATCTCCAGTAATGGAGAAAGCCAAAATTTGACTGAGCTAGGCCCTGAAAAAAATTACTTTGGTGTTGTACTTTATTTTCAGGCTAGTCCCGCTCTGAGTGGGGAGTTAGATCAGGTCACCTGCAGAGGTGTTTTCCAAATTAAATTGTTCTATGATTCTCTGACAAATTTTCTTTTATTTCAGAATACATTGCTAATCTTAATAGTCTTCTACACTCAGTTTAATACCATGCCATTGCCACCTATTTTTTGCTTTCTTCAGTCGAGTGGTAAGGATGTGTTGGTGCTGACAACGAATTTCATTTCTCTGCCTTTTGTCCTATCCTGCATAGTAGTTATCTTGGTTTCTGTTTCTTTCCTCAAAAAAAAAAAAAAAAAAAAAAAAAAAAAA